>PVKE010005272.1:0-59898 GCA_004027555.1 Craseonycteris thonglongyai
TTTTCAATTTAAAAGACTTTTTTATTGACATTTCTTCTTTTAGAAGGAAATTCCAAAGGTTAAAGGTTGTTGTTAGATATTTGAAAGCATCAATTTCTATTGGAATTGCATTAATCTCCCCCATATTTATATTCTCACCTAGATTTATTTTAGAACTCGATAATAGCAGGTAGTTCTTGATCCTTGTGAATATGTATTTATTACCGTTTAACATGAAAATATTTTAGTTAGAAATAGAATTCTATGTAACTAATCCTTATAAAGTTATAACCTGGAATTTGAATTTTAAGTTAATGTAAACAACATATTCTCAGATTCACTGTTGTTTGGTAGGGAAGTTATAATTTTTTAACACGAGATAATAGTGAAATATTTTTGAACCATTTAATTCTGTGGAGGACAGATCTTTCTAGTGGAGGACATTTAGCCTTCCCAGTCCTTTTACATAGTAAAATTGCAACAATCTGATGAAAACAATATCTAGCATTTAAAATTTAAATAGAGAGACTATGAGTACAGCTACAGTAAAAGAATTTTTACTTTTAATTATATGCAATACTACCAAGCCTTGGTATCTCTATTGTCTCCCTCTCTTCCTTTCCAGTAGTTATGGCTTGACTGTAAGTTTGTGATTATTTGGAGCTCTGACAATAGGCCCAAAGTAGAAACATTGAATTGTTTCTCTAAGAGAAACCATTTTGGTCCCAAAACTGATTTTTTGAGCAGCTATGAATATTTTTCCTATTTCATATGGATCACAAGGACCCAACTATTTAGAACTAACGTTGTTGCCCAGGTTTCCTCTCAAAATACTGAGCATGGACTTAAACACAGCATTCATCTCATCTCTCTCAAAGTTCACAATGAGACCATTTTTTATCAGAAATGTAATTTACTGTAGAAAGTGAATTAGCACATTAGCAAGCTGTCACTGAGATCATATTCAGAATTTTTTTCAACCGTAATCCTCCTCCTTGACGAAGTGAATATGCCTTTTCTCTGGTGAGGACTGTGTTCTTGGCCATAAACGGTTCTTAATAGGAATTCCTACTCGAAACTAAAGCATGTGGCCTCATGTGGTAGTGTAAAAAGGAAGACAATGCTATGAGAAGTACACAGTCTTTATGTGGAAGATGGTAAAAGAATCCCCCATGGTGGTAGTTTATTAAAGACTTTTGAAGCATCTTGAAAGATGGATAACGTTTTGATGTGTAAGTAGATGGTGATACATTTTATGTTCTGTATATTCCACCCCCCCTCCCCCCCATCCCCCCACCCCACACACACAGAAGTGATGAGCAGCGAGAAACAGAGGCATAGATTGTTTTCACAATCTGGTGAAAAATATACTTTTTTGCCAGTGAGAAGCTATTTTAAGGTTTTTAAGCCACGAAGAAGCCTAACCAGTGGTGTTTTTAAAATTTGTTGAAAGCAGTTTGTAGCACTCTTAAGAGACAATTACAAGTATCAAGGAAATTTAAGAAATTTATTATATATAAGTCTTTAATAAAGTTGAGAATTCAAGTTAGTATGATGAGAAAAGAAGGAAAAACATGTAGGTCTCATGATGGCAAACAAATTTGAAAATACTGGAAAGTATGTATTAGGAAGTTAATTAGGAAGAGGACATTTGAAGGCCAGGTGACATAATAGTAAAATCACAATAGCTGACATAATAGTAAAATCACAATAGCTTAGTCTTTACAGTCATCAATATTATAAATACAGATGATTGGATGGATAGATGGATGGATGGATGGACGGAAAAATGGACTGACAGATGAATGAACAAATGGAAAGATGGATGACTAAACATGAGATGAAATAACCAGTTAAATTCAGATGCAAATAAGTCTGGAAGGTAAAAAATATTGAAAGATGAAAAGTTCAAACATGATATAATTGATCAATAATATGTCATTGATAACATTTATGAAATAGAGACTTCAATACAGTGATTGTAGTAAAAACCTGATGAGAAGCAATTAAATTGGATTGATTTACTTATGCAAAACTATTTCTTTTCTTTCTTCTCATACTTAATTGGAATGACAATGGGAGGAATAATAATCAGATATAGTCATTTTAGGCATGGAGAATTTACCCTCTGTCTTTTAAAAGTTCATGTCTTTTGACCATTTTCCTACTATTTGAAGCCTCCTTTTTTTTTTTTTTTAAATTTAAAAATTACACAAGGTACCTGTAATTTTTTGTTTAATGTTCTTATTGAAAATGCTATCCCTTTCTAATTTGGGGTCAATATTGTTTATTTTGAATTTAGGATGAATGTGTTAAGTCATATTATAGGTGATCCTTTCTTTCTGATGTTAACCTGAACTTGATACTAATATCTGGATTAACAAAGTCAAGATAAAGTGAAAATATCTTCTGGTTGAACAAGTTAAAAAATTATCCTTATTGGGTACCCAACAGATTCCAGGAAGGTGAGAAGGTGCAGAGTAGAGACCAAATTGAAAGAAGTTCATGTATGTTCTTTTGCTTACAACCCACTGTTTTACCTACCTCTTACAGGTACCTGCCCCTACCTTATGGCAGAAGATTACTGATGTACAAAACCCAGTATATTCCTCTTCCCTGAATCATCTTCCTATCTACACATTAACAGCAATTTTCAGTACACACACACACACACACACACACTTCCCAATGCCTGGATTCATTTGCTAGGAGGCATACAGGTATTTATAAAATAGAAATTCAGAAACAATTACATCATGTGTATTATTAATCATACATCCCCGTTGCCCACATTTGAGGTCACTTGATCTTGTGCACTTTAATAATGCACTCATCCTTGATGAATTCTGTTTTCTTTGAGCTTATTTTAATACTTCCAGACCAGTGTCATTTGTTCATGAAGTATTTCTTCCTAGCAATTATAAACCAGATTAGAATTTCCTATGTATAAACTCAAAGACTTTTGTACATAGAAAATAACTTAGGCCTGAGATTTTGAATATGTTGAGTAATTGGTCAACCTAAATATATTTTTCTCTAATGAACTGATTAAGTACTTCTTTAGAATAGTATCACTTATTTGTAAGTCCTCAGAGAACCCGAAATACAGAGTGAATACTTAATTACCATTGGCAGTTTGGTTGATTGCCATTACTCACCAATTATATTTTTTAAATATAATTATTTGTTAAAAGTTAATAAATAGTGGGGATGCTGGGATAGCTCAGTATGTTGAGTACTTGGCTTGCAGCCATGAGGTCAGGGAATTGAATCTCGGACCTGGCCCTTGCAAACCCATATGCTGAACTGAGATGCAACTGGTAACTGCCAGGATGGTGGTGAAGTTTCTCACCTCCCATGTGGGAAGCCCCTAGTTTGGTTCCTGCCCTGCGCGTCCCCATGTCCATCTCTGTGAAATGAAACTGACAACGAACGATATACAACTATGAAGACTGCTCTGGGCCCTCCTGACTTCTCTCTCTCTCTCTCTCACCTTCTCAAACAATAAATCTTAAAAAAAAAAAAAATAGTTAATATTTAAATGTAGCTTGATTATGTCAAATAGTTAACATAATATATATCAAATACATAAATATAATATACAAAATAATTGATGTGTCACTTTTACGGTTATTGCATTTCCTCTTGATGTATTTTCTACAATGAAAAAGTATATTTCAAATAAAAAGAGTTTAAAATAATTAAATTTATTTCTAAAACATTTAGAAGTTACCCAAATGTCTTGAATATAAATATACTAAAAAATTCTTCAAAGCAATTTTGTTATTAGAAATAAACCTATATATGGGCTTATGTAGAAATCAGTCCACTCAAATATATTAAAGGACACGGCTGTAGTTGGTGGTGGTAGCAAATTGCTTTGCTGTTCATTATTTTACTTTTTTATTAAGCTGGTCCTCATTGTGTGAGCATCAAATCCTTTTGTGAGGTGTTAGCACTTTACATTTTCAACAGCTGTCAAATGAACATATATAAATATACACATATACATGCTTATACATATAAGAGTGCTGTCCGGAAAGTATCCAGCCATTTAATATAAAAAATAGAAGCATTTATGGCTGGAATTTTTTCTGGACAGCCCTTGTATGTACACATATATACGTGTGTGCATGCACGTGTGTCTATCCATCCAGAAATGAGAAAGCTCTAGAACATTTTCCCTCCAGTCCAGTTTTCCTTTCCCCGTTTTGGGATTTCTCATTTTCTGCAAATTAGATATATTTCTGGCTTCCACTGTAATTCATGACTTGAATACTCACTCTTAATGGAGATGCATTATAGCTGAGAAAACTTTAAAGGCCTGTTTTAGTGCAGAGAAATAACCTGACTAGAGTTGCCTATCACAATTGCGTCTCACCTGCTCAACCCTGTCGAGTTTGTGAAATTGAGCTGAGAATTCTAGGAGAAAAAGCAAGCTTTACAGCAAGATTTAATCTTTCTGCAAGCAGCTAGTCCAGAAATACCATAACAACAGCTGTTCTCGAGGAATATTAGCATTCCTGCTACTGGCCTCAGCTGCTTCCCTCAGAAGTGCAAAGAACTGAAAACAAGGAAAACGTTCATTTTTAACATTAGAGCTTGAAAATCAGGGAATATTCATTGGTTCCCAAAAGGAATGGATGCACATTTCTGCTCATTATTTGGTTCCTAAAGTAGTGTATAACACGTAGGTAGTTCAGAGTCTCCTTTATTAACCACAGAAGTGGAAGGAAGGTGTAGTTATCATTTGGTGGCATGGTTTTCCACTACTGTCTATAATGTGTGTATAGTTTCACATGTAATCAATGTCATTCTCACCATTTTAATATTACCATACTTAATTTCATCCCCTTATGCTTTCATATCCATGACTAAAATGGAAAACTATGAAGCTGTGACATCTGTGGTACTATGTTAATGGATAAATCCTCTTGTCTGTTTTGAACAATAAGGAAGTCATACAGACCAGCTCCAAGGCGGGGTGGAGGGCTGAGGGATAGGAGAGTCATGTGGTGGTGGTGATGGAGTTGTGTCTTAGGTGGAAATTCATTTGAATTCATCTTTGATTTTTCTGACTACTTGTGGCGTATCTAGTCATTAAGTTCCACAAATAACACAGTTCTTCATTATCATAAAAAAATAAGCTTGCCACTTCAAGTCAGTAAATACGTGCCTTCTGTCTTCTAAAGATATCAAAGAGTAGTTCTTCCAAGTTTTTTGATAAATAATTGATAAACTCTGTAGCCTAATGTTTCTTAGAGTAGTGTTTAATCTTCCCCCAAATAAGATGATTTATTAAGATAAACATGAAGGATTATGGGCCAAGCTTAGATACCTTTGTATTAATTGTTTTTACCTAGTTAACTCACAATGGATTCAAGGCCCTTGAAGCTTTTAGGATGTCTTTTTCTTTAAAAAAAAAATGTATTTAAATGACATTTGGGAAAAATATTTTCATGGAACCTCACGAAGAAAGCAAAATATAAGACATGAATCCATGTGGAATTAATGATACACATCTAATTAAGTGTCTAGCTTAGACATACACAATCCCCAAGTGCCAAGAAAGTCAACTATATGGAGAAAGTTTGAAAGCATAAGTGTGACTTAAATTAGTATTCCTCTTTTTTGTTTAACTCGAATCCTAATGTGCCTTTGTGATGCCCCAACCCATTTTGCTTTCTTTTATCAGGATTGGTATATTTACTGTAGAAATAAAAAAAAACAAAAAACTTTTATAGGATACTTAGAACTGTTTGTACTGAGTATAGTGGCTTTGTGAGTAAAATTTCTATATGTTTGACTATGGCATACCTGAATATCTTCCATACACCCATGTAAATATTATAAGAAAATAAGTGGGGATCCTTTCCCTTCACTTCAAAACAGTCTTTCTCAATTATTTCCTAATATCTATGAGCGTTTTTTATTTTTATTTTTTTAAAACAGAATGATAGAAAGGGAACCAACGGTGAATGAGAGTTATAAAAAGTCTGGAGTTTTGTTAAAAATGAGAATAATATATGATGAGCATTATTTTATAACAATTGTCCTCATACTTAAAAAAATAGGGAAGCCGGGATGGCTCAGTGGGTTAGGTGCTCACTTTGCAGCGCCGGGGACCGAGGATCGAATCCCGGCCCCGGCCTGTGCAGACCCATATGCTGAACTGGGAGCTCCCCCAGTTCAGTTCTCTCTCTGTCTCTGTATCTCTGTCTCTCTCTCTCTCTCTCTCTCTCTGTCAAAAATAAATAAATAAATAAATAAATAAATAAATAATACATTAAAAAATATATATGCTTTGTTTCAGAGTTTACACTCTCATATATAAACTTGAAAACTGAGACTTCAGAGTTTAATTGTGTCACACCCATTTATGTGCATGGTACACACTGTCCCAAGATCGATATTTTTAACAGTACAATTCAGGCAGCTGAACTGACTTGGGTAGTTACTTTTAGATAAAGTTCATGAGGTCACATCATTTAGATAAACCTAATTACATAATTTGTTTCCATATAATTAAATATAAATTAAACTTGAAAAATACAGGTATTTTATCATAGAGAATGAATACAGGCTAGGAAAGGAGGAGGGAGGAGAGGGAGGGGAGTTGAGAAAAGAGAAAGCATTTGAAAGCTTAAGAGATGATATTCAGTATCAAGGATGAGGAAAGTTTATGGAAAGGAGATAACACATACTGGAAAAAATGTTCAACCACGGGTGGGATTTTTATAAAGAGTGATTGGGCATTCAAGAAAAACATTATAAATAAAGTGCATAAAGTAGGAAAATGAAAAAAATATTAAGACAAAAGGGAGAAATTCAGTCTGAATTGATGGTTGTGTCTGAAGAAGAGCAATAGAATATTAATGTAAAATAGTGTGAGCCAAATGCTAGAAGTTTGAGAACACTAGGCTGTGGAGTCAACTCTGAAGTCAGAAGGCACTGGGCAGCTACTGCTTGGGATTAAGAGGAACCAGGCTCAAATATAGTCTGAAAAATCACCCCTTGAGGCAAGTTTCATTTTCCATAGATTATTTCTAAACAGGAAAGCACCCGAGCTAGACCTAAAACAACAATTTAGACATTGCCTTTTTAATTTTGACCCTATTGTTTATAAATATAATTTTATTGTGAAGTAGTATGTACTTAGTGACAGTAGTCACAGGTGGCATTCACTCATCTTTAATGTGCAGTACATGTTGTACTCACAGCAGAAAATTGAAAACTGTTGTCAACAGCAAGCATCCTTGGTCTTTGTACACCACCCAATGATTAGACCCCTTATGCACACATTTTTTTTTTTTAGTACTCTAGCAGGAAAGGAAAAAACAAAAACATGGAAATTCAGGAGTCCTCCTAAGAAAAAAGTGCCTACAGATTGTCATTTGAGTGAAGGACAGCAACCCCACAGAGAGTTTTTTTCTACCAAATATATGCTGCTTGCTATTATTTACCATCATTTTATGCTCAGGGTGGAACACAATTTTGAAGATTCAAAAATATATCGTGAAGCTACATCTCCCGGAAGAGATCATTCTGATAATTTACATAGTTTGTTTTAAATGCAAACTTGCCACAGAGCTGGGTAAGACATCCCTTTGTACCCTTCCATCCTGAATCTCCAGAGAAATCAATTATCTACGGGCAGTGGCTCAGAGTAGGAGAAGCAAATCAAATCTGCTGATTAGGCAAGAGATGCAGTGATTTGAGGTAGAGAGAAAACAAGGTATCATCCCCGAACAATTGAAAAATTATCAGCAAAAGAGAAAGCTGCCAACATTGGTGTGAAATAACTCACATAGTAACTATCTTTTATTGGAAATTGTTATATAAAAAAACTTTATTTTGACCTTTGCATGATAGGATGAATGTAATTGCAGTTTGTTTTGATAACTCTAGGTTCATGTTTCCTAAAATACAAGGTGGTTTCTCCTTCATAACTGTGATAATAGGAAAAATATAAGGGAGTGTATTATAAACTTATTTGTCACACCTCTGTATAGAGATGGGCATCTAGCTGCTTACCCATATATATATTTTATTTTATTTTTTTTATAGATACATATTGAAATATTTAGACAAAATGATGTTTGGGATTTGTTTCAAAATCGTCTGTGGTATGGGAGGTTGGGATAGGCCGTGGATGAGACAGCACTGAGCTGCTCATTGTTGATGCTGGATGATATGTGTGAGAGTTCATTCTGCTATACCCATATATATTTAAATAGGAAATATATAAGCAACGTTTCAATTGAACCAACAGACAATATTTACTAAAGCTGTCTATCTGCAAACCTTATCACTTAATGATTTCTCCCCTAAGTATATACAAGAGAAACACTCATGTAAATATTTTTAAAAAGACATGTTCAAGAATCCCTTAGAAATACTAGTTATAACAGCCTCAAATTGAAGACCCAAATGTGCATAAACAGTTGGCTTAATAAAATGTATTATGTTCATAAATGAAATCCTATAGAGAAATTAGAATAAATAATTTACAAGTGCATAGAGTAACATGGGTGGATCTCAGAAAGGTAATTTTAAACAAAACATGACAGATACAAAGAAATGCTAAAAGAAAAACGCAAAACCAAACTCTGGTGTCAGATTCCAGGATGATGGTTATCCGTGAGGAGGGGTGATAACTGGAGAAGAACAGAAAATGTCTGTTGTGCTCTGCTGCTGGTTAGAAGAGTGTGCCCACTTGGGACGTGTATACTTGCAAGCTTCTGATTTATTTACTTTTCTCTATAAAGTTTCCATATGTGTGAGAAGACAGCAGCTCACATTCACTGGCTTGCCCCAAGGCTGGGTTTATCTTCTCTGCTACAATATAGTGGGCAGGGGGTTCTGCCATCAGTTTTCCTTTAGAACAGAACACTGTCGATGTATTGATGCAATCCTGCTCATTGCAAACTCACAAATCAGGAAGCAGTACGCTGGGTACCATAGTAAGACATGTGCATCGCAGAGAGTGGGAAGGAAGGCCCTAGGTCGTGAAGGGATTGCTCCATCAGTGATGGCTGCGAAGTTCTGAGAAGTATGAACAATGCCTACCTACCGGTGTCTCCTCTGCAGTCCAGGGCCATTGCTTGCAATGGCTGGGTCGTCTGACTTGAAGCTGGTTGAGCCTCTTCGGATTCTGCAGGGGCCATAGGTTACATCTGGAATGCTTTTCTAATGAATTTATCAGGCCACTCAGAAGTCCCCGAGCCAGCGAGCGTTCTGCAGCAATTCTAGGCTGCAGTACAAGCTGATTTTTTACTCATGCAACACAACTCCACGGATCTGACACCTCCAGAGGTATCTGATTAGAAGAAGTACTGTGTAGTATCTCATGAGACAGATAGGAGAGGCATGGAACAGACGTCATGAGAACTGAAGCCAGGTCTGGCTTTCTCTGGTGCAGAAATAGTCATTTTTAAATAACTGTTCCCACGGCACCCACCCCTATGTGGGATTAGCATCTGACATGCACCCGGCGACTCTGCAACCACAGCGGCCCATCCGGACCCCGTTATTTCGGGGTTCACCAGGCAGGCTTGGGCGGTGGCAGCAGCAAGCCATGGCACGTTGAAAACAGTTCACAGCAGAGGCGGCCTGAGACGGTCCAGAAGGCGAAGACAGACTGAGGAGAATTGTTACCTCCTGGCTAGTGCTTTGGTGTCAGTTTACATATGTGGCCTTTTAGGAACTTGTCCATAATAACCTATCGTCCTAGAAGAGACGGTCTTTGGTTCATGGGGTTAGCATGGAGCACACAGAGAATGAGCGCTGTGTTTATTCCGCTGTACCACAGGCCTGTCAGGCAAGGCCTTGCTGACGAGGCTCTAGGAATCTTCCCACTGGGCAGAGCGGCTAGTCATGCCCATGGTCATTCGCCTAACACCAAGGGATGTCTGAGTACAGAAACACATGGATTCCTGAACAAGTGCTTTTGATGTTTAGTTAGCAGCCCGGAGCAAGCAAGGTTAGAAGGTTGGAGTAAAAAAAAAAAAAAAAAAAAATTTAGAATTAAAATCAATATTCAGAAATGGGTTGCATTTTTATACACCAATAATGAGTCTGAACAGATGGACTGTTTTAAATGGGACAGAAAACAATGGTACTGTCCCATTTCCAAAAAATGTGAAGAGGTAAAGAAGTATAAATGGGTAGTTACAAAATAGTCACGGAGGTATAAAGTACAGCATAGAGAATATAGTCAGTCATACCGTAGTAACTATGTATAGTGTCAGGTGGGCACTAGACTAATTGAGGGATAACTGCATAAATTATTTAAATGTCTAACCACTGTGCTGAATACCTGAAACTTATATAAAATATCGAATGTCAACGCTAACTAAAAAATAAATGAAATGAAAATGTTGTAAAATGAAATGGGAGTGTGACAGCCAAAAGTATTTTTTATTTAGAAAAGATTTGGGGGAAAGTAGATGGATTAATCAGCGTGATCACAAGGAGTCACAATCTTTGTGTCTTATTTTCATGACAACCAGACAGTGTCCCCCTATTATTCATAAACTCACTAGGTGTTAGGTCACTGAAAATCCTTCAGTGAATAATTGAATGTCATACAGATTTCCTTTTTTCTTGCAGGGAAATGGTTCAGCTGAACACATTTAGAGAGCGGGCCCACCTTCAGCCACCCGAGAAGCCAGGAGCTTGGCTAAGGGCAGTGGCTCAGGGTCAGCAGGGAAATGAGGAGGGAGCTTCTCTGTGATAGGCAGCTGCACAAGTACGATTAGGCAAGCGGAGAAAGAGTGTGGAGTTCCTCTTCATTTCAGTCTGGGCTGAGGCTGGCCCTCGTTCTATATGTATGTATGTATGTATGTATGCATGTGTGTGTGTGTGTATGTATGTATGTATGTGTATATATATATGTGTGTGTGTATGTATATGTGTATATATATATATATATATATATATATATATACGCACAGTCTGACATGCTAGACTCTCTTACAACTGCAATGATCTAACTTCACGCAAGAAGCAGAAAAGGAGCCTGTATAAGGTATTTCTATGGGCATCTCTTATGAACTGACGCAAGGAAAATGGCAACCTATCTGTACCTTTTTTTTTTTTCCTTAAAAAATATATCTTTATCTACCTCGGCAGGAGATACTGGGTGACTTTATTTAACTCTAATTTTATTTATTGAGCCTCATACATGTTCAGGAAGAAGAGCTAACCCTACCTAGTACCTGTATGAAGAATGAATGGAAGAAACGGAAAAGCAGACAGGATGACAGTCGAATGGGAAAGAGGAGCTAATTATTGCCCACTGTTGTGCTTCGTGGTGTGATGAGCCCGAGTGCCTCGTGAGCAGAAAGAATCTCTTTCTGTTCCTCAGGAAGGATGACTCCGGGTCAGGGGAGTGCCTCTCTTTTCTTCTGACACAAAGGAGACGCTGCAGTTTGGAAGCAGAGAGGGCAGAGAGAAGGGGGCTGTCAGCGCAAATGTGCAAATCACTGTATGGCCTTGACAATAATGAGGCCTCATCCATTCCTGCCTTTACCATTATTGACTAGTATCCCATCCCCTTCGGCTCCCTTTCTGTGTTCTTGGATTGTCTTTGCATGTAGTGCTAACAGATTTTAATTGCCCCTATTCCAATCACGACAAAAAGAGTATTTCATACAGGAACTTCTTGTTTCCACCAGGCAATGTTCATCAGAAAATACACAAAAGAGGAAATCATTTATTTACAGATTGTGTTCCAGATGCCTGTACAGTGATTGCTTAGAATGCAACACATGCCAAAGATACTGTGGATAATAGCAATAACGTACAGCTTGGTCAACCAAACAACAAAAGAGAGCAAAAGAAAGCTATGTAGTTAACTCATGCTTCTGAATAGTTGTAGCAATTCTCAATCATAGAGGAAAGGAAAGAAAATGATTAGAAGGAGAGGAAGAAAATTAACACTAGTTGTGAACTTCATATATACCAGCCACTTAGGACAAAGTATCCTACTTAAGTATAACAATAAGTGTTATTATTTCTCTATTTTTGAAATGCGAATGCTGAAACTCAAGAGTTATTGATAACTTTTCAAGGTCACTTAAAACTTGTGAATAGCTAAACTGGTATATAAACCTAGTTTTGTCTGATTCAGAATATTTTTTTTTCCTAACTCAGATCTTCTTGGGATGACCTTATATTCCCAAAGTTTAGATGCAGCCTTATATTCCCAAGCAGGATCATAACACCAGCTCACGGGAGAAAAGACTCAAAAGCACATGAGCATCTATCTCCTTGTAAGGTCAGTAATATGCCTCTTTTAAACTTCAAAAAATCCTTGCTGAAGCCAGACATTTTTTAGAATTTAAATATGATCCTGGAGTTTTGGGGTGTGTGGGCAAGAGGGCAGAGAGAAGCAAAGAGGAACCCCGGGACCCCTCACTGTGTATAACCTGATGGTTATACCTGATTGTTTTTTTGAAGACAAGATACTGTCTTGGAACTGTGTTTTTCTCATTGAGACCTTTCACAGAAATGATTTTGATCAGTTGACTTTCAACCCACTTCAATAAATCTCAGTACTTTAACTAGAATAAAGTAATCTTTTCCTTTGAATCACTATTTGTCACAAGGCATCATCTATTTAAAAGTCTTTGTGTGGGGAAGGGAATCTGATTTCTTTCATTCATATCTGTCTCCCTAATTGAGAACTGCATTCCCATACATGACTAATGATTCCTAAGGTCTATTTTAAACCGGAAAAAAGCAGAGTTGATGTCTAGGCCTCTGCTCATTATCATTTCTTCTATCTGTATAGCTGTGACTACTTAGGATTAAGCTACCTCAGTCTGTTTTTCCACGAATGTTAGCAAAAAGAAAGAGGCCATTTCTTAATGTACAGAAAACGTCCTTCCAAGCACAATCTTACAGGCCAGTATGTGTGACTGACATCTGTGACACCTGGGATACTATTCTTATCTTTTGGCTCATGGGAGAGGGGAATTTATAACTCACTTTCATGAACCGGTAGATATTAAAAAGAAAAATAAAAGTCTAGATGTCAGTCCTTTCCCTGAAGGTAGTTCAATACTTTAGTAATTTGCTAGGTGTTTTTTGTTATATTTGCTGTGAGTACAGGTTTGGGAAATGAACGAAACTATCCCTTTTAAGAGAATGATAATATATTTATTTTAACAATTATTTCTTAAAGTACAGAATTTTCTTTGGGCCAAAATCTAATACCAAAAGTATTGTTAGAAAACTCGTTGTTTTCTTCCAAAGTGAAATATAAGCATATTACTAGCATATGTTCAAATTATTAAAAAAATCTCATTACTCTCCTTTAATTGAAATTCTTCCTTTTTATTAGTGGAAAATCTAAGCAACCCAGTAATAAAAATGGTAACATATTTTATATGCTATAATGTTGAGGTGGTCTTAATAAATCATAGAGGAGTCAATTAATAGTCTCTTGCATATATGAAAATTCAACCCATTACATTAATATGGTATGTATACATGCACCCCTCATATTATTAATATTTCTTAATTTGGACAAATATTTATGCTTTGCTATAGATTATTTGCATCCATTTATAATTTAAGTGAGTTTCTAAATGAAAATTTCATAGTTAATTTGATTCTAGCTGGTTATTTACTAAGAAAGATTTTTGTCATTAAAAAAGAAATTTATGAAGTGGTCCAAAATTAAGAGAGGTGAAGAAAGAGATGACTAATATCTGTATGAGAATAATATTTTTAACAAAACTGTCCATAATTTATAGGATAAATTATCTTTGCCTTTACAATCTATATTCAGGCAGGTATTAAAAATAAAAGAATACACATTATTTAAATACCTTCCATTATTTAATTTCCCATTTGCATTTTAATATAAATTTTGACTGTACCACCTGAGACTTTCTATAAGGTCAGAATTTTAATATCAAAGTAATTAAGGATGAAAAAAAATGCAAAACTTTTCTATAATCTATTTAATATGTTTTCTTGCTGCTATCCACTGAACCCAGGTTATATCGTGCTGAGAAGAAGAAAAGTCCTTCCTGTTATAGATAGTACCCTAACTTTTGGAACATTTTCTCCAGTTTGAAAATGGTAACAAAAATTTTGTGTGCTAGCTCTCATGCAAAGGAAAAAAGCACAATTAGACTGACTCAGTGTTATGTTCTTTTTGTTATCATAGTGAAGAGAAATTCCAAAGTTAAAGAAGTTGTTAGGTAAATTAGTGTTTGGAATGTACTTTAATATATTTAAAGTGTAACTTTTTATTTTATTTTATTAGTGTTAAATTTATTGGGGTGACATTGGTTGGTAACAATTACATAGTTTCCAGGTATACAATTCTACATGACATCATCTGTGTGTTGCATTATGTGCTCACCACACAGAGTCAGCTCTCCTATCATCCTGTATCTGGTGCCCACTCCCAACTCCTCCCACACCCCCATCCCGCTCCTTCACCCACCTTCCCCTTCACCCACCTTCTCCTTCACCCTCAGGTAACCACCAAACTATTGACTGTGTCCATATAAAGTGTAACTTGATTTGTCAGACACTAGGTTGATTACCTATATTAATTCTCTTGCTCAATTTATGTTTAGTTATCATTTATGATATGTATGTACACACTGGAACTAAATTATAGTCTTAGATAATAAAATATGCTCTAATGAAATATGAGCTTTGGTTGATGTTTTCTGAGTTTATCAATTCAATTTTTTAAATTTCACAGCTCTTTGTAATATATTAATAGCTTCCATTGTGAATTCTGTAACAACTGCCTAAATTTGAAGGTACATTTATCTTTTCCTCGTGAAGATGTATTTTTTATATTTTGAGAGAAGATGAGAAAGTAGGGAGAGAGAAGAGAAAACAGTCTCCATGGTAGTACTTCATTACCGGTAGTTGGGGCACGGTCTCATTCCACACAGGTGGATGTGGGCTCGCGTGGTGTAGGAACCCAACGAGGAGGCTTCTTGAGTGGGAGGCGAGAGCCTTTACAGTGGTGCCATCACAGTGGTTAGCAGCTGCACTGCAGTTCAGCACAGGCTGGGGCCAGGAATCAAACCCGGGACCTCACAATTGTGAGACAAATGCTCAACTGCTAAGCTAGCCTGATATCCTTACATTTATCTTAAATTTAGGAAAGACTGAAGAAAAGGATTGTAAAATATGAATACCGGTAGTTGGCTCTTTCATACATATGTAAAGAAATACATGTGCTTTTTCTTTGAAGATAAAGCAGTTGTACAGGTGACACATTTTGGGACCTGTTTTAATTTTTTCATTATGAAATCCCGGTGATGAAAG
The DNA here is from genome assembly GCA_004027555.1 of Craseonycteris thonglongyai. Taxonomy (NCBI): domain Eukaryota; kingdom Metazoa; phylum Chordata; class Mammalia; order Chiroptera; family Craseonycteridae; genus Craseonycteris; species Craseonycteris thonglongyai. The sequence continues at coordinate 15,289 of PVKE010005272.1, forward strand.
TCATAGATGTTTCATGCTCGACTAGAAAGACAGCCAGCCCATGAGACGTATATATATTTTGTGACAAACACCTGAGTTCCACATCTGCAAAATTATGCACCAAATAATCTCATTAACTCTACTTATCTGATAGCCAATAGGGATTATAAATGTGCATCTATTTCCAGTTACATAATCTAAATATTGCTATAAGAGAAGATGAACTTATAAATTGTGATCAAAATTTAAGTTCTAGATTTGTCCAAATCAACAACTTTAATACTGATAACTGGGGAAAAAATGTTATGGGTAGGGTGCTATCCCTTAGCATATATTTCTCCACTGATATAACTTTACCATTTATGATAGTCTTAATATCACCTATGGCACTAAACTCTTATAAAATGGCAACCATGATCCAGGAAGTATATTAGGTAGTAGGTACTGAAAGATGAAGTCATAACTGGCCAAAAGAAGCCTAGAGAATAATAGGAGCCTCTATAGGTAAATAAATGTCACATTAGGGCAGAGTTTGTCATGCTCAGTACTGTTGGTATTTGGGGCCAGATAATGCTGTGTTGTGAGGTATGTTTCATACGTTGAAGAATGTTTAGCAGCATCCCTAGCAAGTATCCATTAGACTGCAGTATCTATACCACTCTTTCAATTAAGACAACTGAAAATTTCTCAAGATCCTGGCAAATGTTCCTTGGGGACAAGAATGCCTCCTAGTTGCAAACCACTGTTCATGTTATCAAATGCCAAAACAGAAGTGTTTAAAAAACAAAAACTTAACCATCTTACGAAGTGATTAACTTTAGTGTGTACTAAAGGCTGTGGGGGTGGAAGGAAAGATTGGTCAAAGCTGTCTTCACAGAACAGACCATGTTTTCTGAATACCTTCCTGACCTATGACCAGGACACTGCACAAATCAGCCAGGATGGGGTGAGGCCATTGGATGGAGAAATCAGCGGGGGGATTATTGATTCACTGTTGCACAGTCTACAGGAGGTTTGGTCAGAACTCAGCATGTTATGCAGGTACTAGACAACAGCAGACACTGAAGCCTTTCTTGGAAACTGGGCCAACAAGTCTCTTTTGGTGATAGAGGAGTGGATAGTGACCATTTCTGTGTCTAATTTGTTCAGCTTTCTGGCTGAGAAATGCAGAACTAGCTGTCGCATGGAGAAAGCACTGGGGAGACAGCCTACAGGTAACATTATGGCTTTAAGACATGTAGGCAAGAGGGCAGGAAGGACTGAATAAAGACAGCATGAAAAGAGAAGGGTGTGCGTTTGAGTATAAGTGCAAAAATACATTAAACTGACTTTTGGGTTACTGAGCATAAGGGGATGAAGAAAAGTAAAGTTGACAATGACTTGAAGATTTTTGGACTAAGTCATGTAACACGATTTCAGAGCTCCGCCCATACCTTGTGGTCCTCACACATTCTAGACTACATTGACACACAACCGTGAGTCCCTGGGTCTCATCCCCTCTGGCTGTGCAATCTTGCTGACTCTCATGGGTATCCAGATTGCCTGGGAATTCACATTTTTCCTGGGGTGGCTTTCCACCAATGACTGACAGGTCCAGGAAGATAATACTCCAGCTCCTTTGCACCCAAGCAGGGCAAATCTGAGATGTGGCTTGTAGAGTTTCTAGAGCTTTCCTTCAGGATTAAGCCAAAGTTACTACCAATTGTACTTCATTTGACCTTGACACCATCACATTAAGTGAAACAAGTCAGAATGAAAAAAATCAAGAAACATATGACCTCACTTCTAGGTGGAATATAGAGCTGAAAGCAACAACAAACAAAAATTCATGGATATAGTCAATAGTTTAGTGGTTACCTGAGGGTAAGAATAGAGTGGGGTGGGATAATAGGGAGGAGCATCAAATATACGGTGATAGAAAGAGAGCTGACTCTGGGTGGTGAGCAAATAATGCAATACATAGATGATGTAGTGTAAAACTGTGTACATGGAACCTATGTAATTTTTATCAACAGATGTCACTCCAATAAGTGTAACAAAGAAGAAAAGAATGAAAGAAATTTCACCCTTGCACAGCCTCCATTTTTATCTGGTACTTTTTTTTTTCTGAACACAGTGGTTAATTTTTCCTAAATAGTATTTGATAAATTACATTTAACACAAATCCTTGAGTCAAGATCTACCTCTGACAAATCAACACTTTTCACTTGTTTATTTCAAGTGGCTTCCGGGATATTGGAGGTGACCCGTCATTACTGGTGTACGTGAAAGTTAAGATCAGAAAAGGTCTGATTAAAATTTAGGTTGTATAGAGCTTGAGGAAATAACTATTTTTAACTCAATTATTATCTCTTACAGGGTATAATATTATGTTTTCATGTTTCCTCAAGTCTTTCAATACGTACATTCATCCTCTATCAAATAAGAGATGGACACAAGCTCTGATAACTATTAGTGCCCCTTACAACAACAGCAGGTGGGTTGTGAAAATAGTATCCTGCCATGTGTCCAGCACAATGTTTTCCTATATGAATTCTGTCTCATTGTCATTTGAACTGCAGCTTTCTGATGAACCCTGCTACTCATTTACTTGCTTGGTTCCTTATTCATTTATTTATTCATGTGCACATCATTAATAAATAATTGTGACTGTCTGTAAAGTGCTAGACCCTGTGTCAGTCACTGGTAAATTAGCATTAAAGAGTCACTTTTTTTACACACCAAGTGACTACAACGTGTAAGATCTAAGAAGCATATCCTCCTACCAATTAAGAAAGATGCATAATTTGCCATATTCTGCCATGGAATATTAAAAGATTATGCATCATAGTCATTGAAAGCTAACTAGAACTAAAGATATATTAGATAATCTTGCTTTACTCATGCAAAAAATACAAAAATCTAAATACCAAGGAGATGGAATCAACTAGTTAAAGTCTCAGTAGTTTTGCATAAATAGGCTATAGGCCAGACACTGAGTCTCTCCTATGCATCAGCCAGGCTATCAGGTACAGTTAGGAGCTGCTGCAGTTTTAGCTGATGTGACTTCGAGGCTGAATGTGGACATCTCAGACTCCTACCACGTTGTGTGCTCCCCTCACCTCCCTTGCACTGACTCTTCACCATGACTGAGAACTGTTATGAGGAGCCACCCATAAAGTTTTCATTTAACTAAACAATCACACCTAGTTCATTAAAATACTGTTCTGAGGCAATGGTATGTTTTATTCCCAAATTAGAGATGGAGTAATATTCCGATAGTGTTAGGAGACTGGCACACGATGCATTCGTAGTAGCAGGTATAATCTGTTCATACAGTATTGTTGTCCTAAGATATCTCTGATGGAGGACTAAGAGAATAAGATACTGGACGCTCCTTGTGCCAATTTGAGATTTCACACAGGGAGGGAGGGGGCAGCCCAGACTTAACACACTGTGTTTTTTGTGTATGAAGACAGATTAGGGACGAGGGGTCAAAGGCATTGGTTTTACAGAGCTACACACTCCCTGCTACCTCTGTTCTTTGGATAATTTTTGAAATTGATTTATCTTCTGATAGGTTTTATTTCAGTATTTGAAATACAGGGAAACACTGAAGCTGGGTACAGAATCTTGGTGTTCAAGGTGTTTTCAATTCCATTATGAGCATGAGGATTAGATACAGTGCCCTGTTTATTTCACAAGGATACAGTGAGGGGAAAAAGTATTTTTAGCAGGAAAGAGGCCTCTTCAAATGTGCGTGTGTGTATGTGTATTTTAAGAAATTATGATATTATAACACTAATAATATGTATGTCTTCTCAGTTTGCCAGGTATTTTTCCAAGGATATAAAATGGGTTTTCAATAAATGGAAAATAAGAAGAAAGTAGAAGTTGCTAGTAGAAAATACAAAGGGTAGTGATGGAATGGAACACGTTTTTAAAGTTTCAAATGCCTTGGCATCTAAAGACACTGTGTTTGTAACAAGCTGCAGCTACAGTCCAGCCACAGAGAAGCACCAAACAGTGCTTGCCAGAACTCCTATTTCAGCTGACTGAAAACACTGAGTTGCTAAAGGCAAAGCAGTATCTCTGTCCCTGATGTTGTATCAGCCTACGTGTCTTGCTGTCCTAATCTACTCTACCCAAAGAAGAACAAAGAATCTGGCAGTGGAAGACATATCAAGAGAAGTGTGTGAACACTACATGACAGGACACATGCAATTCAGCCTTTGCTAGCTCCTCTTACATCACCTGAGATAAATACACTCTGGGAACGGATACATTCCGTAGTTGTTTTTGTAAATCTTTTTTTTCTTAATTCTTGCTTTTGAAATTATTTTCTCCTTTCCTTTGAAATTTTAATATGTATTTTTTATTCTACAGCTAAACTGCAGGAAATGATAGAACAAAGGATGGCACACATAAGTGTGAATTTTACCCTTGTATGCTATCAATATATATATATTTTTTTTAATATTTTTTTTTATTGTTTTTGACAGAGAGAGAGACAGACAGAGAGAGACAGAGAGAAGAGAGAGGGCCCAGAGCAGTCTCCATAGTTCAGCATTAGTTTTCCATATAGTTTCACTCCACAGGTGGGCACAGGGCTGTGCAAGGCAGGACCTGGGCCGGGAGCCTCCTGCATAGGCCACAGCAAGAACTGAACTGGGGGCACAGCCCAGTTCAGCATATGGGTCCACATGGGCCGGGGCCAGGATTCGATCCCTGGTCTCTGGGGCTGCAAAGTGAGAGCTTAACCCGCTGAGCCATCCCAGCTTCCAATCTATCAATATTTTTAAACACAAGTAACCCACAATTCAGAGATAAGCTCAGAAACACAATGAGAGCATGCACTCAAGCCAGTGTACATAAAGAGGGTGTGTGTTCTGGGAAGGAAGAAAATATCTCTTTCAACGAACAAGATATATAATTCTTTGTTTGACAACTAGCTTACAGGCCTCTCAGGATGCAAGGGGATATTGTTCCCCTGTCACTGACAAACTTTTCATTGATTTGTTGTGGGGGTGGGTGAATAAATTTTCTGTTGGAATACCATATGCATGGAGATTGACAACCAAAAAGACACAAAGCAACAAATTCTACTATGTTTGTTTTTTTCCCCATATTTTCCATTACACTAATGACTACTTTTATCCTTAGTGTTTCCACTTTCCTTCCAACTTTGTATTTAAATAAACATTATAGAAAAATAAGGATTCAACCATTCAGAAAAAGGAATTATAACAATCCTCCCCAATGATTACATGTGCTCTTATTTGATAACATTAACCACTGATTACAAAGGGAAGAGAACATGTAACATACTGCATATAACATATAGGCAGATAATCATAGAATGGCTCTGGAGATCCATAATAATGACTGCATTCAAGTATTTCCAGGGAAATATAAGACAGGTCAAATAGTGACAATGCTCTGGGCATGGACTTCTGAGGACCTCAGCACCAAGCTGACCCCTTCCCTGGCTGCTAGAAGGCTGTGTTTGTAGCCGTCAAGGCTGCAAGGTTTCCAAGATTCATGCAGAATTGGAAAGGGTTGAGTGGAGTCAGGGTATGCAACTTGTGAAACAACCTCATCAAAGCTTATGGTTTTACTGAGGGTCACTGGTTTTTCTTCAATTAACACTCCTCAAATACTTGCAAGATTTCGGTTAATTTCCTAATTTCTGACAATGTTAATTTTGATCATTTCACTATTCTTTTAAATTGTTAAATTTGTGTGGGTGACATTGGTTGACAAAAAATTACATAGTTTCCAGGGGCACAACTCTACATTGCATCGTCTATGTGTTGCATTATGTGCTCACCACCCATAGTCAGTTCTCTTTCCATCACCATATATTTGATGCCCCCCCCTACTCCTCCAAACCACTTACTCTCCCACCTACCTCCCCCTTTACCCTCATTCACCATTTTTTTTTTTTAAATGAAGAACAGATTTATGGAGGTTCTCATTCCATAGTCCCAGAGGTATCACCTTAGGCTTCTATTTTAAACCATTTGTTCAAGGCTATTACTTTTTTTTCTAGACACTTATTTCAACATTAAGTAATTTAAAGTCACTGCTATCCATAATCCTTCCTATTTGTGGTTTGACCTTTGAACCACAGGATGTTGATATGTGCATTGGAAATCCAAACTAAAACCCCATTTGCGGACACATGATTTTATAAGCAGCACATTTTTGTATTTTTAAGGAAAGGCCATGTTTCCTACCCAAAATCATTTAACTTCCTCTGCAGTTAGTGTTGAAGTATAAATAAGGGGGAAGGTAATCCAATTATCCTTTCACCTCTCTGAAATGTATCTCAAAAATAAAGCAAAGAAAATGTACAGGAAAGATATGTGCACACAATTAGCACTAAATATTATAATGTGCATTTCTATCCAATCATTTAATATAAAAATCCAACAGTTTTACAACCAAAGAGATGAAAGGACCTTATTCTCCTCATAAAAAGGTTGTTTCCCGATTCATGAATTGAGTATGTTATAAAGAATATGTCACTGAAATATTAAATGGATCACTTAAAAGAATTATGAAGCTTATTACTCAAGAAACAATTGCACGTTTAATGTTACGTTGAAAACTACTGCTCTCTGTCTGCATAATGACCATAAGTTTGTTGTTTTTAAAAGCTGATAGCACATAATGCTATGCATAGACTATGTGGTATAGAATTGCACACCTGGAAACTACGTAATTATTACCAAATAATGTTACACCAATAAATTTAACAATAAAAAATAAAAGCTGATAATACAAAAAGTAGTAAAGAATATCTTAAAGATCACAAAAATATTAAATTATGGCTTAATTTGATTGCCCCACTTGAAAACTGAAGATTTTTTTCCCCTGCTTTATGGGCCTACTTAAGCTTAACAATCTGTGTGCAAAAAAAATGTATGCATATCAAATCTTGTCAGTGTAGGACTTGTATAACACTGTGTAGGAATAAGTACAATTTTGTTACCTAAAGTTTTCTCCCAACCCCAGTTCATACGCCTTAGAAAACTAAATAAATAAATAAGAAAAATATCCCAAAGGAACAGACATAAAAACAAAAAACAAGAATTTTTGCTTTCCAAAAGGGAACTGGAAAATGTTTCAAGACATATTAGAGGGTACATAAAACAGAAATGGGTAAAATAATGACTATATATAATAAACAATTACATAGACATAAAACACCTAATTTCGTATGGATATATTAACATTTCTTTATGTAATTTCTAGTCATTCATCACTAGCATTGTTTCTTTGAATTCATGATTATCTCCCTGGTTCACTAGTCACATTCATGGTAATGGTTATACAAGAGCTCTCGGATTGAATTTACGTTTGCTTATGATTTGATTCCCATAGTGACAGAGTGTCTGCTGCTAACGCTGCCTGATAAGTTTTTAAACTGTATCGCATTATATTAGGTTCTGTTGGTCTTAGTTTTCCTTGCCTGCCTTTCTTAAATTGATTTTCTATCTGATCTCAAAAACATATTTTATTTTTAGTTGTCTAACCATCTAAGCCTAGACTACAGTTATGACAGTCTTCAAATGCAATGGTTCTCAAACTGTGTTCCAAAGATGCCAATGAAACACCTCATGGACTAGCACAGGGTGGGTGAGTGATGAACAATATAGGAGATGCCCTAAGCCCCACCTCTGCATCAGAGAGTCTACCTCGTTTGTCTTTCCATGTTCGGTTCCTGTCCCAAGTGTCACTTGAAAAATAAAGAAACAAAACAGAGAAAGGAGAAAATAAAGAGAAAAGTAAAAAGAAGGGACACAAATAGGGAATTTCATAGAAACAAGAAACTTTCAATGAATTACAAAACACATGTAAACAACACTAACTTATTTGCCTCAATGATACTTTACTTTCCTTTCTGAGAGCTTTTTCTTAAATCTATAGATAAATAAATGACGTCCAGGGAAAAAGCCTTTAGGAAAGTGAGTCTACAGAAAACAACAGACTCCTTTGTTTATAATCGTTTCCTATTTTCGCATTTCAGATTTTCCTCTAAGCCCTAAAGCAAACACATGAAAAGATATTCATGCTTTTAAGTGCTTCCAGCATAGATTTCACACCAAAAACTCCTTATAAGTCCTTGGCACTACATAAAAATTTTGGAGTCACTTTGTGATAACCTCATATAATTTAATTATGTGCAACAAATTTGTCCAGAAAGGATTTGTCCAGAAAGGATAACAACAACAAAAAAAAATACTAATGGCATTTATTTCTATATACCACATTCCGAGTTCTTTTATCAGAGCCAGCTTGGCAATGCATCATACAAACAGCGCAGATAAATCTTACCACAGTCAGTGTCTTACATATCCATCCAAAATTGCCTTTGCACTTGCCTCACTGAACTGTCATCCTCCGTTTCTATTTACTTGGGAGTTTTCCAAAGTTGCCTTTGCTCTCTGGCTTTTTGAATTGGCTTCTGCCCCTCCTGCTTGTTCAGTGACTTATTCAGGCTCTGTCACCTGCATTATATAACTCTGCCTCTCTATTCAATTCAGTCTTTCTAGACAGTTTGATCTTCATATCATTTTCTGGTTCAACAAAGTAGACACTGATAATCTCTGCTCTGTGAGATCCCCTGAATCTGAATCTCTTTGTCTGTGTGTCACATCCGAGGAAATGGGGATGGAAGGGCCACACTCCATACACAGTGATTGCAAATCTGAAGGACAGTGCACACTGCTCAGCTTCTAGTGCCTCGACTCATCTACTCATCTACTGTCTAGTGAAATCGTGATTTAACCTCAAGTTCTTCCCTGGACGTAGTTACTCCTTCCAGTAGAAGTGACACTCACTAGGCCCCCATTTATCCGCACACTATCTACACCAAGATACATATATGCACACACCTTCACTGTAACTCATAGGAAACAGTGAAGGGGTCTCAGGGAAAATATAGCCACGTGTTTCTCTATTCCTATAACCTATAACTAACCCTTAATTTTTCTTAGAGTAGAGTTGAGAGATCTGCCGATTAATTTTGGATCAAATTTGGAAGTCACGGCTGTCAGGAAGCGGTGGTAAAATATGCATTTTCATTGTTGTTACCAGTGGTGGGAAGAACAGAATGAAGGTAGAAATAAGTCTGCTTTAGCAGGGAAGAAATGAACTCTTGAGTGATAACCTCCCTGGAATTTTAAGTGTCTTTCAACTTAGCAGAATTTTCTTTAAAAAAAAAAATTACATTTTTATGGTTCCGAGAGAAGGTGTGAGATAGAAGTAGGGAGAGCACAGAGCAGTCTCCATAGTGGTACATAATTAGTTGTGGAATGATTTTATTCCACAGAGGTGGATGTGGGGCCATGCAGGGCAGGAACCAAAGGGGGAGCCTCCTGCTTGGGAAACTAGAACTTTCATCTTTGAGCCAACCCATCCCACCAGTTACAAGTCGCACCCCAGCTCAGCAGATGGGCTGGTATGGGCTGTGACCAAGAATCAAACGCTGGACTTTGTGATTGGATTTTCTTAACTCACATAATTTTCTCTTTAGTTAGAAGAGCATCTGCTTTTATTAGCTGCTTCTGTAACACAACAACCCTACCCCATGCATATCCAAGCTTTCAAAACAGGGCTATGTGGAAAAGCACAAGGAACAGAATTTATATTCAGTTGCTGATTTTAACCACGTATTGACTCTTTCAACATGAAATGTTATCCCTATATTTATATGTTGAAACCACCTTGAAATAAGAGTTCATTAAACCAACCATCCACCCAATAGGAACCCATTTTAGAAGGAGTAGGATGAGGAACTGTCTGTATAGTAAGTACAATTGGTTCATCCTGATTAATATTCCATTTAGAAACCATTTAATCTCAAATCATAGCAAAAAAGATTTTATGAGGCTGGAAACTGTTTTCTATTAGGACTAAGAAACCTATTGTTTGGGTAATAGCAAGACATGACCATAAACAATAAAACAATTTCCTATGGGAATCCATGCAGGTCTTTTTCAAAAGGGATGGGGGATATGAACATGTTTTTTGACATGTGACCCCATAGTTGGCAAATGCAGAACAAAGGGCAATTTATTAATCTGGCTCAATCAGTGAAGTAGGAACCAGGAAGCAAACATGAATGTGTTAGACACTTTGAGAGACAGTCTTTTGGGAACTTGGCGGGAACTCAGTGAATAACAATAGCAATAATAAATTTCCCTACCTGTTTGCCTGCCTGAGTTTGGAATAATTTTGAGAGAAATAAATCACCTAGTTGATAGGAGCACTGAAAATACTCTGGAGTAATGCTTTAACTCTGTAAAGCTCCAGCATGGAGAAATATAGAAGCTTGTTTATTTTCTTCAGGCAACCGTCAACCCAAGAGAGGAAAAACTTAAGGAAGTCCACTTCTTTCACCAAGTTTACTAATTCTTGAAGTCATAACTCCAACCCAGGGGGAAATGAGTTAGGTTATGACAGGAGTAACATTCCAACAGAGTTTTCCATGGAAACTGGGAATGAATTCCTTTCTAATGTATGAGAGCTATCAGAAAAAAAATCCAGCCATTGCCAATATAATGAGAATGGTTACATGGCTGGATACTTTCTAGACATCCTTTGTATGTCTGTCACCAGTCTTGCAACTTCCTAAAAAAATTTTATCTACCGGTAGATGTTTCATTATTTTCTGCCATATACTCTGACATTAGATTCTAATTGTATTTTTGCAATTATTGAAACCCATAAGAAACAGTTTTTACAAATTTCTTGCAGCTTTATACTTTCTGCTGCTCTAGGAGTTAGGTGCTGTGTTTACAATTTTTATATGTCTCATGTCTTGACACAGTCTACGTATTCCATAGGTTTCTATAAATAACTGACTAGATGAAAAAAAATAAATGAATAGAATATATTATTGTCGATGATCACTAAGTACTAAGTGACAAACACTGGTGGTCAAATATAATGACTGAGTCACCAATGAAGATTTTAAAAATCTGGTTTCAGTTTGGAACACCTGTGTAATTTTCTACTAATTTAAATCCCTGTATAAACCAGTAGGTCAGCGTGATGTGTAAAGCATTCTGGATCTTTAGGATTATGCAGTGAGTGTTTTGTGATCTTTTCCTCCCCTGCCCTTGTTATAAACAAAATTTAATGAGGAGTTCTTGGTCTTTTAGTGTTTTCCCAAACGAGTTTGGCCACTAATTGGCTGAATTGAACAGCCACCACCTACTTCATTAGCCCAGCATGAATGAAGCAGACTTTGCTTAATAAAAACCTGTAATACTGGCAGTCAACTAACCTCTAATCAGCAGAACATGAATGATATATTCTGCATATTCAAATAAACAATAAGGAATTCAGCAAATACTTCAATGGAGAGGAAGTGACCTATTTCCAGTTATTTGGAGTATGACAGGAAAGGCAAGGTTAATAATGATATCTTAAACTAAGGAAAAAAAATATTTTTTCTAACTGGTAGTGGAGGTAATACTATTTCACAGAAAGTCTCACAAAAATTCAGCGTGCTTGGCATGGTTTCCCTGGATATATGCCGAGCACATATTAAGGTATGCTTTTCTCTTTTGGCACTCCAAGGTTGCAGTAGGCAAAGGGTTTCACATCTCTAAACTGTTCCTGAATAATTTCTACTTGTGGTCACCTATCCCAAAGTATTTAAAATACCCTCGTTGAACATCCCTAAAGAGATGTTTCCCAAGGATAGATGTACAGTGGGTCATGCATTAATCCTGTAATCTAACTTGAAAGAAACCCTGTAGGGTAAAAACAGCTTAGGATCAAATACTGAGGATAAAAAACAACAAGAATGTTTTGAGAATATTAGAAAATCTATAATACACAAGTTTTGTCACTATTTCAGGAACAAACAAACAAAAACAGCTCATTGAAATGCAGAGCAGACAAAATATGATCAGTTAGGAAACTTGGAAAACAACATTCAGACAACCTCACAGATGCTAACAACATGTAAAATCTTAGGTCAAGCTCACTGTGACTGCTTTTTCAGTTCTTTGAGCTTCAGATTTTTCTTTAAGTACAGTACACTCAGTATTCTCTAAAACCTAAAAAAAAAAGGACTGCCAGTCACTCATCCAACTGGTGTGTGTGGGGGTGTGTGGGGGTGTGTGTGGGGGTGTGTGGGGGTGTGTGTGTGGGGGGATGCTTTCCACTTCTTGCTCCAGCTTTCTTATTTAACCTCCACAGGAAAAGAAATATGTGTACATGTGTGTGTCTGTGTGTCACACACACCTAGTGCTAGAGACTTAAGGAAATAGACTGACAAAGCTGCAGTCAGAGAAAGGAAAAGGGATGGGTGTGTCGAAGCAATGCACTGGAGGAACATTTGTGAATGTCCCAGCTGTGAGACACAGCACATGCAAAGAAGGAAATGTAACCAGAAGAAGATCTAACATTCCATCTCACTCTGGGATTTTAGAAAACTTGACCACCACCACCACGCAGAAGACAATAGCAGTAGATTGGAGATGTAGGAGTGCTGAGACACAACTTTAAGGAGAGATACTCATCAAAATGCAAAATCAAGAGGAAGGACAAAGCAAGAAGGTATAATAGAAGAATCTGAAGCTTCTGGCACAAACAACTACAGATGTAAAACAATGACCAATCACAAACTAAAATACAAAGAAAAACATGTTAAGAAAATAGACTAAGAACTATAGGATGATATTTCTTTTTAATCTCAGTTATTGGAGTAACAAGAGAGAATAGAGTAGAAACATATATGAAGAAATATTTGCTAAGACTTTCAGCAATTAATGGCAAATATCAAAGCACAGATTCAGGAAGCTCAGGATAATAATCAAGGACAAATGCTAAATAAGTCACACTAGGTTTTTCTCTTTCAAGATGAGAAAAATGAAAAACAGAAAAATTATGAAAAAATTCAGATTAAATAACTTTCTTATAGAGCAACAGAAACAATAACTGTGGCAGATTTCTCAGAAAGCATGCAAGGAAATTAAAAGTAGAGTGAAATATTTAAATTTTAATGAAAAAAAAACCCAAAAATCCCTAACCAGAATTTTTACATCAAAAAGAATATTATTCAAACAGGAAGATAAAGGAAGAATATTATTCAAACAGGAAGATAAAGGAAGAATCTATCAGTTGTTCAAGAAATAAGATAACTAATTGCCAGCAGAATTTTCCTGCAAGAACTGTTAATATTAAATAAATAGTTCAGAGAGAAGGAAAAGGATCTACACAAAGAAAGGGAAAAAGAAAAAGGAAGAAGAAATGAAGGTATTGTTCATATTCTTCAGTCATCTAAAAGTAGGAAAAATAGTAACAATGTATTAGGTGATTATGAACATAGGTTGGTTACTGAAAACAATTAGTGTGCTATCCCAAGGGACAAGAGGTAGATTTATCAGTTTTATTTGGTGAGTTATCTGTACCTCATATGAAGCAGGGTAGTGTTGTTTGAAGGTGAACATAGATTAGTTAATCTATTTTGCCAACTCTAGAGAAACCATATAAAATTATTTAAACTGCATCATTGACACACTGAGATAGGAGAGGAGATGCAATATAATTCTATAAAATATTATAACCAAAGAGGGAATTAAATAGTGGTTGGGAGAGAGGAAAATAAAAAATTCAACAAATAGGAAATTGTGACAAACATGAAATATGTCAATCCATCTATATTAATAATCACTGGAACTGTCAATGCCCTAAATATTCCATTAAAAGTTAGAGATTGTTTCTTTTGTAACTATCAATTTGTACTTCCTAATTCCTTCACTTTCCTCACCCATCCCCAAAACCTCCCTCCCATTATCAACCATTAGTTTGTTCTCTGAGTCTATTATTTTGTTTGTTCATTTATTCTGTTCTTTGATTCCACATATAAGTGAGATCCTATGGTATTTGTCTTTCTCAGTCTGATTTCTTTTTTTTTTAAGATTTATTTTATCGTTTTGACAGAGGGAGAGACAGAGACAGAGAGAGACAGAGAGAAGGGGGAGGGTGCAGAGCAGTTTCCGTAGTTGTACGTTAACAGTTTTTGACATAGTTTTGTTCCACACAGGTGGGTGGGGGCCATGCAGGGTGGAAACTATGCTGGGGGACTCCCACATGGGAGGCATGCCCCTGCTAGCTGGAGGCCAAACCAGGGGCTTCCACATGAAAAGCTTGCCCTGGCAAGAACCGAACTGGGAGCACATCCAAGTTCAGCATATGGATCTGCATGGGCCAAGGCTGGGATTAGATCCATGGACCCCCATCTACAAAACAAGCACTCAACCTGTTGAGTCAACCTGACTACCCCTCAGAGTCTGACTTCTTGACTGTCAAGTATAATTTAAAAAAACACAGTCACAGGATGTAAAGTACAGCACATGGAATATAGTCAATAGTATTGTAGAAGCTATGTATGTTGTCAGATGAGCAGATTTGTTGGGATTATCACTTTGTGAGGCACATAAATGTCTAATCACTATGTTCTTCTGTAGACCCGAAACACTATTTAAAAAAAAATAGATTGTCAGAGGGAATTAAAAATAAAGATAATATATTATCTATAAGAACTCTACTTTAAATCTAAAGACTCAGGTTAAAAATAAAGGAATAGAGAAAGGTATACTACCATTAATCAAAATATATCTGGACTACCAATAATAGTTTTAGGCAGAATATACTTCAGTACCAGGAAGATCATGAATAAAGAAGGGTACTGCAGTTAGAGAAAGCTGATCAATTATCCAGGAAGACAAAATAATCCTTAGTGTGTATGCACCCCTGCCCCCTCCCCCCCAAAAAAAAGAATGTCAAAATGCAGGAGGTAAAAATTGATAGATCTGAAAAGAGAAAAAGGCAAATCTAATATTAGAGTTGGAGACATCAATGTGTTCTGCCCATAATTGATCAATCAGGCAGCAAATCGATAAGAATATATACCACCTGAACAGCACTATCCATCAACTTGATCAATTTGATGTTTATAGTATATTTCACCCAACAACAAAATGCACATTCTTCTCAAGCTCACAAGAAATACTACCAAAGAAGACCACATTCTGTACCTCAAAACGTACTTTGACATATGTAAAATTATAGAAATGACACACACTACGTTATAGGTAAGGATGAAATTAAACAGAAAATCAAGACAGCTATAAAGTCTTCAAGTGCTTATATAATAATCCATTTCAAATGACACATCTGTCAAATTTTCAAAAACTTTCAGAGTATATTTAAAGAAAAACAGGTCACTAATTAAAATGTTTGCAATGTAGTGAAATAAATGAGTGTTTAGAGGATAATTTGTAGAACTAGATGTGTATACAATATTAGAAAATATCTAAACTAGATTATCTAAGCTTCCAGCACAGGAAACTATAAAAATAAGAATAAATTACTTCTAAAGCAAGAAAAATAAAATAAATTATAAAAAAAATCAAACCACGATGAAATTAAAAAACAGGAAAACACAACAAAAAAAATCAATGATGATTCTTTGAAAACATCAATATAGTTCACAAAACACCTGCAAACTGAGTGAGGGGGAGGGGAAGAGACTGACACAGATCTCATGGGCATTAAATAAATGATAAAGGAATGCTCCATGCTCACAAATTTGGTAACTGAATGGAATGATGAAATTTTAAAAAAGATACAAATTACCGAAGCTCACACAATATAAACACATATATTATTACCCCACCGACTCAAAACTAGAGTGTTCATAGGAAATGTTTTGTGAGCCAAAATGGCATCAGGCAAGGGGTGTCCGCCTGTTTCATGACTACCTGTTTTTACTAAAGGAAAGAAACATGAGGAGGATTTTTACTCTTAAGAAAAAAGCTTTTGCCATAATAATGTAAGTCTTTTGTAAAACAAAGTGACATAATGGAACTTTTATAAAACAGGGATACCCGTAATCTAAACAGGCTTATATATCTATTGAAAAACTTTTATCCATAAATAATCTTCCAAAACCAACACAAAACACCAAGCCCAGATGTGTTCCACATCAATTCTACCAAACATTTAAGAAAAATGTTATCACCAATTCAACATCATCAATTCCAGAAAATAGCAGCAGCAGCGTACTTGCAAACACAGTCTGAGTCCATGTTACCCTATCATCAAAATCAGATAAAGATTCTAGGAGATAGAACCACAACCCAATGTCTCATGAACACAAATGAGAAAACCCTAAAAAATATCAGCACCTGAGGTGTGCTTCTCATGCGGGAGGCCTCCAGCCCAGTTCCGGCCCCGTGGGAGCCCTACTCATCTGTGTGGAACGAAACCATGTCATAAACTGATGAAGTACAACTATGGAGACTGCTCTGGGCCCTCCCCCTTCTCTCTCTCTTTGTTTGTCAAAATCAAGAAAATAAATCTTAAAAAAAAATCAGCAAATCAAACCTAACAATGCCTCAAAATAATTCGGTGTGACACAGTAGGATTTATGCCAGCGAAGCATGGTAGGTTCAAATTTGAAAAAGGTGATCCATGATATCAACAAAGCAAAGACTAAAAAAATCATATAATCCTACAACTTGAGAGAGAAAAGGTATTTGACAAAATCCATTCCCACTCTTGACTTCTAAAAAAATTCTTAGCAATCTAGCAATAGAGGGGAACCTCAATGAGAAAAGAAAATGTACGAAACACTTGGGGCTCACTTCATACTATAAAAGGTGAGATATTGATGTTTTCCTCCTAAAATAAGAAACAAGGCAAGAATGCCTTCTTTTTCTCCATTTCTGTCCAATATCACACTGGAAGCTCTAGCAATAAGAAAAATAGAAGAAATAAAGCTTATAAAAAGCAATAAAACTGCTTTTATTTTCAGGTAACATCATGTTCTATGTACAAAACTTGAAAGAAAATCAACACAGAAACTCCTGAAATTGGGCATAGTACATTTCAGGATGCAACATTAAAATACAAAAGTTAGTGTATACCAGCTATAAACAATCGTTAACTGAAATTTTAAAAATCCATCATTTGGCATAATACAAAAAAAAAAAAAATAGAGAGAAAGAGAGAAATACCTAGATATAAACATAACAGTGCATGTATACAGTTATATGTGGAAAGTACAAAATACTGATAAATAGAAATTAAAGAAAATCTAAATAAATGGGAAAATATCCCTTGTATATGTATGATATTGAAATACTCAATATTGTTAGGATTTTGGTTCTTCCCAACTTGATCCACAGACTCAATACAATCCCAATCAAAATCTTGGCAAATTATTTTGCAGATATACACAAATTTAAAGTTTATGGAGGAAGCATATGATCCAGTGCAGCTAACTAAAAAAGAAAGAACAATTTTGGCAAATTTAGAATATGATTTCATGACTTTCTATAAAGGAATCAAGAACACAGGATGTTGGTGGAAGAATACACTAAGAGATTATTCAACTAGAATAGAGAGCCTGGAAAAATGTACATAAATATAGTGAACTGATTTTGATAAAGATGCAAAAAAAATTCCATGGTAAAAAAATTAATTTTTAAAATGAATGACCCTGGAAGAAATAAAATACCACATGCAAAAACAATTAACATGACACATATCTTACACCTTCCCCAAAATTAACTTCAATAGATCATAGACATTAATATAAAATGCAAAACTATAAAATGTCTAGAGAGAAATATAGAAAAGCCTAAATAAAATTAGATTGAAATAAGCTTTTCAACACAACACCAAAAGCATGATCAAGTAAGAAAATACTTAATATATTGAATTTTATTTAAATTAAAAGAAAATCTTTCTTTTCTGCAAAAGCCACTGTTGAGAGCAGGAGGAGAGCCACAAACTGTAAGAAAAAAATCTTTTTAACAATTCTAATATAAATACCTGACAAAGGACTTGTATCAAATTATACAAGGTATACTTAAACATTGGTAGTAAGAAAACAAATTTTTAAAATGGGCAAAAGACTGAAACATCACACAAAAGACAGTGGACAGACAATAAACAAGCATAAGAAAGGCACGAAACCAATTTTCCATAGGGAAACGTAACTTAGAATAACAAGATATTACTGCACACCTGTTAGAAAGGCTATAACCCCCACCCCCACCCCCACCCCCAAACCCAACAATCCCAATGGCTGGTGAGTCTGCAGAGCAACAGAGGGTCTCATTCCTCGCAGGACTGAATTTAAAGTGGTAGAGTCACTTTGCAAGACACTAGTAGTTTCCTACGAAACCAAACCTAGCCTTATTGTCCCATTCAGCAATGATATTCTTAGGTATTTACCCAACTGATTTGAAAGCTGATGTCCACACAAATTCCTGCCTATGAATATTTACTTCAGCTCTATTCAGAAGCAGCCAAAATGTCCTTCAGTGGGTAAGTGGATAAGCATATTGTGGATGAAGCTGTGAAATCCTATCCAGGGATAAAAAAGAATGAGCTATAAAGCAGTAAATAGAATCTTAAATACGTACTGCTAAGTGAAAGAAGCCAGTCTAAGAAAGATACATACTACATAATTAAATTTATATATTTTGAACAAGGTAAAACTATAGAGAAAGTAAGCAAATCAGTGGTTTTTAGCACTTACTGAAGGGGAAGGTTGAACCCATGAAACATGGGAGATTTTAGTGTAATAAAACTTTTTTGCATGATATTGTAATGGCGGGCCCATGTACTATATATGCATGTGTATGGGCAGGAGGGTATAAAAGGGAGATATTTGTACCTTTTTAATTTGAGGGGGAACCTAAAACTGCTCTGAGAAAATAAAGCTTTAAAAAACATTTATTCCTTTTATTGAAGAATACCTACGCTGCATGTAGAATTCTAGATCATATAATTTTCTTTTTACTATTATAAAGGTGAGTAGTATAGAGCTCAATGGAGAAAACAGATAAATAAAAATACAGCTGCAATGTTTTTATTAAGTAAAACATCATATACGCAAACTTCCCCTATCTGGGAAGTATACCATATAGTGTAAATAATATAAGGAATGTCTGAAAAATCTTTTATAATAGGCTAAGACCTAAATGAACTTTAAGGGAGGAGCTTGGTAAGAGATGGCAGTTACACTCAGATAATTTAAGTATGTGGCAAAAAGATGTGCAAGGCATTCAAATGAAAAAGAAATTGACGTGGTCAGAAAAATGCACACAGCTTAGCTTGCAGTATAAAGTTCAAAAGGAGCAATGACAAGAGACCTGTCTGCTTTATACACTAAAGATTTTAAATGCTTACCTGAGTATGGCAAGGATTCATAAAGAATTAAGCAAGGCTCTGAATGCACTGTTTGCATTTGTAGATTTTATGGGTGGCTGACTAAAGGATGAATTTAAGGCAGCCACACTTAAAGAGTGAAGTAGGAAACTTTTTGGAGTTAATCTGAACAGATATTATCAAAGGTTGAAACAGACTAGGGATTGTAGATACATTTGGAAATGTAAAATTAACATGGTGCCATGAAAGACTGGACATAAGAAAAGGTGGAAGAGGTAGAGAGAGATAAATCTGGAAGAGTGCCTGCCTTTGCAGCCTTTGGAACTTGACACATGGGGGTGCTAATCAGTGAGATGAAGATCAAAAAGGAGCAGAGAAGGAGAAACAATGAGTCTTGGAGAGTCAATTAAAACCTAGATTTCTTTTTATAGGTGACAGTAGGCGTAGGTCTGATGTTCAGGAAAACTATCTGGAGGGCAGAAGTGTATTTTGGAGCACACATCACAGTCACAACAGTGTGTAGCATGATAAGATCCCATAGAGAGATTGTGAAAAGTCAGCCAAGGAAAAGAGGCTAGGAAAACAAGAGTGTTTTAGATAAAGTCAAGAAAATAGAAGGCTGCAAAGGACTCTGAGAAGGAGCAGCCACAGAGGCAGAGGCAAATTCAGGAACAGTGTTGTCATAAAAGTCAAAGGAAAAGAGTTTCAACGAAAACATATTCGCATTGACAAGAGAGTGTAAAATCAAAAGGCAATGAATGAAGAGAACCTTAATGCTATCTAGAAATGAATTGGGTTTAAAGAACAGAGACTAGTTAATCTGGGGAAATTTTTTTAAGATACCTATGCCTCAGTTTCCTCATTTGTAAAATTAGCAGAGACATAGTTCACCTATTATATGGACTTATTTTCAGGAACAAATAGCTTAGTTATATAAAGTATTTACAGCCATACATAATCAATAGTGCATGTTATATAAGTATTAGCTGTTATTATCTGAATTTCTTTTTCCCCCCTTTGGATTTATTGCTGAGCTTGGGGACATTTTTGCTAAAATATGCAAATATATTTCTGTGTAACTTGTAATTTTGATGCTTTTGAAATTTGTTTGAATACATACACTATAATCTGTGTTACACCCTTGAATGTTGTTAATACCACTGACTCCTATCATAGCACACCAGGATGCATTGGGACAAAGTATAATTACCAGAAGTACCTGGAGTTTATTACTACCACAGAATGTGCCAGATTTTTTCTTATCTCTCCAAGTCATGTTCCCTGGTGAGTCCCAAAACCTGAGGTAATTATGGGATAGATGTTGCTATGGCAATGGAGGAGGTGGCATTGGACCACTCCCTTGAAGGGAGGTGATTGTTCTGAGCTGCACCTGGGAGGATATGTTTGCTGTCCTTCTAAGTATCTCTCAGTTCGACTAAGCCCACCTTCTGTGCATTATGCTAGTGACATGAAATGGGCCACAGTTATTGAGTGGCTACACTGAAACTCATGACAATTTTACCTATCAATAGGTTATTGTGACAGGTTATGAGTAATTTTAATGGAGTAGTTGGATAAAAGGCAACATTGCAATGGGCTTTAAAAAGCTAGAAAGTAAAAACTGCAGGCTGTTAGTGAAAGAAATGGTAATAGGTGGGAAACTGGAAAGTGATGTGTCATTGATGGATGGTTTTCTTTAAAGGAAAGATCTTTAATAGAGAAATTTAAATTTTGTTGAGAAAATATAAAGGAAGAAAGGGAAAATAATAACAGAGAGGGAAAATAATACAAAGGATTCTGAGAAGAAAACATAGGTTGAGATCCAGATTATAGCATAAATTATGTGTGTTAGATTGAAAGAACAACCTCACACAGGTCACAGTAGAGGACTTCATAATAGTAGGTAATAGAAAGTATAGATTGAGCTCTTACTATTGACAGAAACTGATCTAAGTCCCACGTTGGGTTTGTTCATTTATAGCTCATTATTAGCTTTATCCTATTATGCTCATTTTACACACGAGGAAAACTGAGGTGTGGACAGGTTATATAATGATGCAAGGTGATATAGCAAATGTGAAATACAGCTGTGGCTTTAAGGCAGACCGATAGAATCCAAAATGCTTGCCTTTTGCTCCTATTCTAAACAGAAACTGATGAATACAGGTAGATAGAAAATAGAAAGAAATGGATCTGGACAAAATATGGATTTATAAACAAGAAATTAAGTGAGTTGAAATCTCCATTCTTCTTGATTTATGGTTAATACTCATATATTACCTGTAACGTAGGAGTCTCCGGTTATGGAGTTTATTATTGCTCTAAGAAGCTACGAAGCTAAAATGATTGTAAGATAGATATTCAGATTGATACAGAAAACAACTTCTCATAGTAGTAAAAAAAAAAAAGAAAACAATGTCAAAAGTCTAGAAGGTGTTCTCTAGAAAATCATTAAAATCCTGAATCAGAAACATGGCCTGACTAGGACACTGAAGAGACTGGTACATGCAGGACGCACATGTGACAGTGTGGTCCTGTCAACTTCTGGCTCAAGTGAACTAGATGTGGATGACACGGGGACTGTGCAGAGGTGATCAGCTCCTGAGAGTGTGGCCCTGGGTGTGGACCGTGACGTGAGGAGCAGATGAACCTCTGGATCACAGGAGTGATGTCCGCTGTGCTCGTTGCCTTATAATTATGATCAGAGATCAACCAAGAGAGAAAAAACTCTGATTTACTTTTAACAAAGCCAGTACTTTAGAACAAGAAACCCAGAACTTTATGTCTATGGAGATTTCTTTTTTACTTTTAAAATTATAAAAAAGGAAAAAGAAAAAATGTCAACATGAAATTAGGAAGAACACCCTGACCTTGATGCTTAGATGCGATTTTTCAAGACTAAATCTGATCTATGACATAGTCACGGTAGAGACTGATTGTGATACTATGTAGCTAAATCCAGGATCACTATGTATATACATTCACTATAATTTTTCATTTTGATTATAAGTATAAATACTTCACATATATAGTAGTTGCTTAATGATGTTCTCCAAGTTAAGAATTCACTTTTAGACACTTGATCACATTCACCAATCAGAGAAGAATCTCAGAATTAAAAAACAAGAAATCTCTCTTTGTAGTTACCATCTTTAGGACTCTGAAAAAAATATCCCAACCTTCTTGAATCTTAGTGTTCTCATTTAAATAATATGACTCTATATATTAAAAAAAAAATTTTTGACTACTGATTTGTGGAATCTGGGTGTTTATGTTTTCTTCATCAATAGAGATGTAATTCAGGATATACCCTTGGAAGATTTTAATCGTTATTTTTTTTATGTGGTAAAATGATATGTGACAGGAGATGAACTCTACTGCTTTTATGACTTCTCAGTTTCTTTCCATATCTCTTTAATTTTCTAAGGCACTAACCATTTTAACTGAAAGTTACCAACTTAACTTTCTCTATATAAAACAAAGTAAAAATTGACATAAATATAGATAAAAGCTTTGTTTTCCAAATCTCTTCTTTCCTGCCTTTCTTACTGCAGAAAACATCTTAAACTTAACATGGAATTGTCTAAATTATAAGATGTCACACTGCAGACACAACCATAAATTTCAATGAAAAACATAGGCTCTCCAAGACATAATTTGTTCTAGACCCCAAGTTTTTTTCAATCTGGATTTCCTCAAGCCTTTTAAGGGACAAAAAAGTTTAATTACATTCACAATAATAAATTGCAAGTTAGTTTTTATCTACTAATAAATAGCATATCGATTATGTTTAGGATTGTCTTTATTGACTCACTAATTGTGAATAGATGTTTTCAGGAGGCTAGCCATTTTCTTCCATGTCTTACAACAATTAAAATGCACATATACCAATTATCATTTCTGCAGTGTATTTTTTCTTCACTAGTCTGTCTCTTGAAATTCACCAAAACATTTAATATTGCTTTAAAATATATTAAACTGTCTTTTTAAAAGCAATTTTTCTAATAATTTTTAGTTCTGGGAATCCCTGAGAATTCCTCTGTCAATGAGTAAAAATCACATTTGAATTTAATTGAAATCTTTTAAAAAAGTCTATTCATTAAATGAATACCTTCAGATCTTTGCAAATATGCAAGGGCTGTAGGGGAAAAAAAAACAAGCCTTTGTGAATATAATGAGAACAGTTACATGACAGATGCCATCCGGACAGCCCTCGTATACAGAATGAATATAAAGACGGTAATACTTGTGGGGGCACAGAAAATTCACATGTTTGTATGAACTTCTAGTTTTCTAAAATTAATATAATTATTATTTTTGTTGGGAAATGATAATGTATTAAATTAAAGAATGGGGAGAATGAGAATTTTGGATATAGGCAGCATAAGAGAAATTTGTCATAAGTACATGTATATATTTTAAATTTTATGTATTAAAGTATTAGAGTAGAGTGAAATAGTAATAAAAGAGAGATCTGAGTCAATTGACTTGAGGGGAAAATACAGAATTAAATCATAGGAGAAAGGAAGTGTTTGTTCCTCAGTAAAATCATTCAAATAATTGGTAAAATATATAGAAATTTTTTTATATGTAACCACAATGAACAATCACTAAGATTAATTTTATTTCCTAAATAAAAATTTCAAACATTTTGGTGTCCAAACAACAAGAATAATTTAGGGTACAACATACACGATAAGAAAATTTCATATAAAAGTTGAGATTTAATAATTTGCACCTAAAATTTGAAATTATTTTATACAAACCAAGTTAGATAAGCCCCTTAAGTCACTTAAAAGTGAGTTAAGTTCATGGATAATTTACTTCAAAAAAACAAGTGGCTAACAGATATTTTTATATTCCTACTGTTATACCAAGAGATGAAGATTACACAAATAATATAGCATGGACACTGCTTTATGAAAGCTAATACTCTGATTCAGAAACATATTTTAAAAACAATAAAAAATTTTTAACAACAATAACAACAAAAAAGTCATATGTCTGAGAGCACAGTCAGGAAATCACCTTATAAATATCCTCTATTAACATAATTGTAGATTCTGTTAAAACTTTCTATGCCATGATATTCTCTAATTATAAATAACATATAGGGGAAGCCGGGATGGCTCAGTGGGTTAAGCACTCACTTTGCAGCACCGGGGACCAGGGATCGAGTCCCGGCCCCAGCCCGTGCGGAACCATATGCTGGACTGGGAGCTCCCCCAGTTCAGTTCTCTCTCTGTATCTCTCTATGTCTCTCTCTCTCTCTCTGTCAAAAATAAATAAAAATATATTTAAAAAACAAAACAAAACAAAACAAATAAATAACATATAAAAAGTAATAAGTGAAAATACCCTAAGTCAAAGAGAAGCAATCCAGTAATTTATTGTATACCCATGTGATGACCTGCTATAGGGTTAACAAAATAATATTAATGTCACCAGAGCATTTTTCCTTTTCCATGATAAGTGGAACATGCTGAATAAAAAATAATATTCAGGAGCTAACCACATAAAGAAGGGTGTGCTTCTAGAAAAAGAAACTACAGTTTTATAAAATTATTCACTTGATTAGGTATTAATTTATTTACATTCATACCTATTTTCTATAATAAATGAATTCTACACTCCTACATGCTGCTGTCCATCTACAGGTATCTCAAGGATTTAAATGCAGCAAGTAAGTCTAAAACAAAATCATCAGTCAGTGGTCAGGGAGTATGGAAATTTCACTGTCAAAACATTTCAGTAAGGCTAAATCAGGTACAGAATCAGTAAGAAGAAAAATCAAGAAAATGGAAGTTGAAGCAGGGCCATCAATCAAAAATCAAGGAGACAGTGAGCAGAGCACTCAAAATACACCAAATGCAAGTGAATTTCCTCATGAGACAGCTCCTACTTTAAATAGGAAGCTTGTTTTTATTTTTGCCAGACAAGCTGGAAGTGACAACAGGTGGGTCAATCCTTATCACTAAAACAAAAGAAGTT
This sequence comes from Craseonycteris thonglongyai, assembly GCA_004027555.1. Lineage (NCBI taxonomy): Eukaryota > Metazoa > Chordata > Mammalia > Chiroptera > Craseonycteridae > Craseonycteris > Craseonycteris thonglongyai. Next base: position 40,450 of record PVKE010005272.1, read on the forward strand.
ATGTATCAAATGTTTATTCTTTTTTAACCACTTTGTTTCATCTCATACATGATATTATCCTTCAGTCTGACAACTTCACAGATCTAGAACTAATGGATGCTTTCTCTAAGCTTAATTTTTAAATAAGAAACAATATTCATACTTCTGTTTTGTCAGTTTCCTATTCACTGAGGAAAAAGGAGATATGGAAGATGTCAAAGGAAGTATTTAAAAAATAAGATTTAGAAAAGAGAGAAGATAAATTATTGAAATTTTCACAAAGAAATAAAAGTAAGAGAGGTTCTAGTTTTCCAGGCAAGATATCAAGGGGTCAAACAAGCAAATTAAGTAAAAAAGAGCAACATAATGATGGGAGGTGGAAAGGAAATACTACCACAGTCATATATAATGAGTAGATAGCTAAAAAGAATAACTAAATATTGAAATAAATCAAGTACAATAAATAATATCTCCTTTCAGGGAGTTCTGAGGCTTACTATATTGTATATGTAGAAAGAATGTTAAGACCCTGGGTATTCACTCAGGTAAGCTTTTTGTTGAAAAATCTCCTGAATGTTTTAAAGATCTAACCTGACCCATCGCCAGCTACTTGTCTCCTTGGTCAAGTTGCTTTACCTTGTTCTGGATTCATTTACCTGGACTACATTGTGAGGGGAGCGATATTTTCTTTGGCGCAACCGTACATTTTGGGATGTGTGTTATGTCAAGAGGTAAATCCATAAATTTTGGAACACCAAAAGTTTCTACCAATCTCACCTTTCTTTTCCTATGGTCAATTAAGTTGCAATAGAACATAGTTTAATATAGCACAGCTTTTTTCAGGCAGTTGTTTTTTTGTGTTTTTTTTTTTAATGTTGAATGTTAACAAATGCATTTATTTTGCTTTATTAAATGTGCAAGACGTACAAATTAAAAAATTCACAGGTCCAGTTTTAATAGAACTTCATTCTCTGACACATTGTCTTTTTAACTTGTTTAAATGAAGTACTACAATCAGATACATTGGTGGTCACTTTCTCGGCAAACATATCTATGCATTCTGATTGCTCACTAATGTGTTAATGTAAGAGCTCAAATATTTTTTAACTCCCAGTGAATAAAGTGGCTACAAATTTAGAACCTGGGAGAATTTTTGCAATCATATAAAAATCTTAGCTATTTTAGTCTAGCCACTGACTAGGATGATGTCTTAAACCATCAAATATCCAGACTGACAATAGAATAGCCTTTCTCCGAAAAATCCAGCTGCCACATAACAGGTCAGCATTCAAATTCATTACCAGTAATGGAGACGTACAAGTGTCTCCCTTCTCAGTGGTAATCAGTCTCAATTTGGGCTGCTACTGGAATAGAGATTATACCTAGCACTCTGTCTGAAGGCTAAGGGCCATCTTGTTCTCATTGATGTCCTTCTTAACCTTGTGAAGTGGCAATAAAACTTTAATTATTGGAGTGTGAGTCTTATTTTTCTTGGCAGTGTTTCCTAGCTCTAGGCTTGAGTACAATTCTTTCTTCAACAGTAAGGGTAGATATCTTAGAAGTGCCACTTCACAGGTCAAGTGTAGCTTGTTCATCTCCAACATTCTTCACCCAACTCCACTAAACTGGTGCTGGATAACAGCAACAGTGATGGGCCTCTCTGATTCTTAGTAGGTTACACTCAGCAATGATGCCAATGTTTTTTTTGTGTGTTTTTTTTTTGGGCTTGCTACTGGGAGTCATTAAAATAAGTTGGCGCTGCATGCAATAACACTGTTAATCATCCTCTTAAATTAGGGGCCTACATTTATTTTCATAATCTCAGCAGATACTCAACAGAATAGAAGCTTTCTTTCTCCTTACACTTTGTATCTTTGGCCTGTGAATTATTCACCATGTAAAAAAGTCTTCCTGTTGGCCTGGGTTACAACATTATCAAATGTGGATCCAGTCAAGTGTTTGCATCAAAATGTATTGATGGAATTCATTGCAGTATTCTTGCTAGAAGTAAATAAACAGTATGTCCATGTCAAGAGTAAATACACGAAAGCTAACTTGGGATGGTGTAATTTACTCATTCATTGGTGATGACCTCAATTTTCTTATTCTGGAATATATTCACAAATGTATGGCAGTGTCAAGATCAACACAAACTCTAGTTTTTGTTTTGACCAGGTTGCTAGGAAAATTTAGTATGGCACGTTGTAGAAAAGTGTACATACCAGGCTGACACAGGATTTATTAAGAGTATAACTTCTAGAAGCCTAAACTTATCATACTATACTATACAAACTAATTGTATAGCTTAGTACTTATTTAACCCAACATTCTTAAAGATTAAACCAAAAGGAGGAGCTAAAATGTAAAATTTAATTTGGAAAAGCCAACATTGGAGTGATGTCTTAGTTCAAATCAAAGGTTACTTAGAGTAATAAACAAAGTACCACTTTAAAAAACAATATTACTTTGTTAGCCAAACAACTTAAAATTCAAAATACAAATCTTTAAAGACTGATGCTAAAAAGTAAAAAGGATGGCATATATTTTAACAACAATTCCTGAGGAATTAATCAGAATTTGAAGTACTTGTGATTTTCTATGGCTAATATTTGTAAAAACACGGAAAATTTTAATGCTTTATCCATAAATTTATAAATTACAGGTACTTTAAACAAATTATTTGTTAGGAAAATTTAAAAATATTTAGTTGCATTCAGTAAATAGAAAATCCAATTAATTGCCTGCCACCCCTTAATCTAATATATCAATAGAATCACAGTGAATTTACAAATCTATTATTGCCATAAATCAACATTTGAAAACACCTGCAATAATATTTTCATTTATTTGCCTTACATACCAAGAACTAAAATTATTTTTGAAAGCTCCTGACAATAAATTATCCAATATTGATTTATGATATATAGTTGACCATAAACTCTAAGCTCCTGTGTCTACTATATGTGGGTTTTGCTCACTATTTTATCTGTGATGTCTAGAATTCAGTAACTACCTGCTTAATAATGGATGGCTTTTGTTTTCCCAATAAACACAAATTGGGTAGCTATTTCCCTCATATATCCCAACTCTAAGTAGAGTAGTATCACGAATCCCAAGAATTCTTTATTTCAATTTTCTTCCCCAGTAGCCTCAGCAGTAAAAGAACAATAGAGACTTAGGGAAGCAGATATAAGCACCATGGCCTTTCATTTTGGGTGGCTTGTGATTTTGGAAGTTTAACTTGTTTGTGAGTAATAGATTATAAACTAGGTGAAGAAAAACAATTTTTGTTTTGATATTGTTTCTCATTTCCAGCTCTGAACTTTATTAGGTAGTAAAATGACACATATTCAATGAAGAGTAAATCTGATGAATTGTATCACGCACTATTCAAAGAAAGATGGTGTTAGGTGGATATAGAAAAGTAGGAGGTATATTGGCTTCCTACTGCTGCTGCAAGTTTTCACAACAGCAGGTTAAAGCAACAGTCACTTAAAATGTTTAAAGACAGTATTTTCAGGAGTATTTAAAGGGGATTTAGATTTTGGTGGAAGAGGTGGACCAGGAGATCTATATACTAAAACCTTATGTACAATAATTTCTATGATCTATTATCAATTTAATTTAAAATATCAAGTAATTCAGTAAAAAAATATCCCTTTGTAGAACTGATCTAAAGTGTCACTACATGGCAATCTATGCTTTTTAAAGATATGGTTGCCACTTGGAACAATGGGTATGGCTTTGTTGCTTTTTAAGCCACGTGTTAAAGTGCCCATTCTAAGGATTTAGCTATCAATATGCACAGAAAGTTTTGCTTTGTTTTTTGTTTTTAAATTTTTAACCGATGTAAAAATTTTGTTTACCTTACATTCAGTGTGATTTAATAAAATAATATTGGAATAGTATATTATATGCAAAGCCTTATATGCATGTGGGTGGTTGGGGGGCATATATTATAGAAATGAAAAACCAGTGATTCTTATCCCAAGGGATTAACTTGATATATTGCATGAATATCCATTAAAAACAGCCAATTCCTTCTTCCTTCTGAATAATCTGTAAATTAAAAAAAAAACATCTGCAGTAACTCTCAGGGTTGCTTTAGCTAGTGCCTATTTTGCTGTGGGACTGTTATTTACATCATTTCAGAAACAGAATTCATGATTCATGTTAAGCAAATTTAGATTAAAAACAGTTATCTATTCTTTGAATACATAATCATACTAATTTCATCAGGTTTCTCAAAGGTGTTTTCTGGAACCGATCAATAGGACAATAGATACAATTATAAAATTAGAGTTATGCTGCATTTTACAAAGGGCTATCCAGAAGAAAGCAAGCCATAAATGCTTCTATTTTTTTACTACATGGCTGGATACTTTCCAGACTGGCCTCATATATGGAAGGTTTGTTCTAATAGAGATTAATATCTTTTGTGAAACATTATATCTTTAGGATCTTAACCAATTACATCAATAACTCATTGTGAAGCATCTTTCTCCAGTGAATATTTGAGTAATAAAGTTTCAGAACATTTTATTGATTTTTAAGTAGATAAAATGCATACCTTTAAACATTTTTTTTTTAATTTCCTAGTTTTAAATCAAGGACTATAAACCAAGTTAAATTTTAATGATTAGAATGACGTATTTATTTTTACTTCTGCACGGAGAAATATAACCTTGCTTCAAAAGAAAATAATATTTGAAATCAAATTCCCATTTAAAACATCAGAAAAGATAATCGGTTCTTCTGCATGCTGCTGTTGTCTCTCTGGAGGCTACAAGCTTAAATGACACTGATTATACCTGTTACTCTAATGCATTATTCATGACATTGGCGATAGAATGTCTTCAAACAGCCTGTCATTTCCCATTACATTCCATCAAAGAACCATATGCTGCACAAACAGTGTATTGATATGAGGGCAGACATAACATACACAGAAAGGCATATGGAGGCATTACAGGCTTTCTGATGAACTTTTGAAAATACTTAGGCAGTGTTTCCAGTGGCCTGGATGATTATGCAAAGCTGTGGCTAACAAGATTTAACAAAGGAGGCCACTGGTCACCACAGCTGTTAGTTAGACCTAAGATGTCACACTAAAGCTTCCTTGACTTTTTCCTTCCCCGTTAACAAGGTGGCTGTAAATATGAAATAGAGTAAGAGTATGTGAATCCTGTAAGTGTCTGTCAGAACAATGATGTCCATGAATGCTAACTGTACTAGCTTCCTTCCTTGTTTATGGACAGGTAAGAAGGGAGGGATAACGGGATTTCCAAAGATCTAAAGGACACTTTCCATTACCACAAAAGCAGTACATGTGTGTTCTATTTTGGAGCTATCAACATTGGACAAAGTGTACTTCTGTCCCACAATTTAGAATCTTGGCTAATAGACCTCAATTGATATACAAGCAATTGTTGCGGCTATAAGAATCGTGACAATTTTTAAACCTAATACCATTTAGCTACACTAGAAACTTTCTGCTTTGTCAAGGCCATGTGCCATGGGATGATAACATTTGGTTCCATGTTCCCATTACTCTGAAATGCAGGGCTACGTTTTTATCAGTGGGGAACACAGTCAGATTAGGTTTTGATTATTAAAATAGACAACTTCATTCTCCTCACCCCTCTTTTGATGAGCAGTTAACAATGGAAGCAACAAATTCTTAGGCTGAACCCTTTTTAAGCACATTAAAGATTTACAGGATTTAAGATTAAGGAAGTAACCAATGCCGTTTTCACATGCAATATCCTTTAAAATAAGACTTAATTCAACTTTGCTTTCTTGGATTATTCTTCTCATGCCTTTTGTGGGAAAAAATGAATATAATCTCGCCAAATTGAAAAGAATTTTTTTTTAAACTAAACTGGACAGATTCCTTTAGAGTGGCAAGGTGGGAAGGCAATTTGTTGCTAATAACCCAGAATTCAAATGGTGGGTTTGCAATGGATTAATAGGTTAATATCAGAGGGTAAATACTTGGTGTTGGTATGAATACTTGGATTTTAAGCTTAAGACCAGCTTGATTCTATTGGAAAAACATTTTTTGAGTAAGTTTGAAAGTTACAAAAGCAACAATAAAAGTTTGTATGTTTATAGCACCTGTTCACTGACTTCTATTATTACAAACCATTGGTATTTACCAGAAGTAATAGGGATTCATGGCTGAGAACTGTACAGAGATCAATAAACTCTTTACTCTTTTTTTCTTTTTAAAGATTTATTTTTGTTTGTTTGTTTGTTTTTGACAGAGAGAGAGAGAGAGAGAGAGATACAGAGACAGAGACAGAGAGAAGGGGGAGGGCCCAGAACAGTCTCCATAGTTGAACATCATTGGTTCTTCCACATAGTTTCATTCCACAGGTGGGTGCAGGGCTGCACAGGGCAGGAACTGGGCCCGGGTCTTCACCCCAGTGAGAACCAAACTGGGGGCACTCCCCAGCTCAGCATATGGGCCCGCACGGGCCGGGGCCGGGATTCGATCCTCGGTCCCTGGGGCTGCCAAGTGAGAGCTTAACCCACTGAGCCATCCCGGCTTCCTTCTTTACTCTTTTTTGATAATGCAATTTATCCTAAAGATTTTTTTATATACTTGTATTGAACTGATTTTTTTTTTTTTTACAATAATTTTTAAAAACCCATTACATTCTAGTCACAAAGAGTGATAGAAAACATTTATCTGATCCATGGTTAAGAATGACATATAACTAGAAGCCAGAATGAGTATATGTATATTATGTATATAATATATATGTATATTATATACATATAACATATCTGAAGGTTGTCTGGAAAAAATCCAACCATTGTTAATATAACAAAAATGGTTACTGTATTTTCCGGCATATAAGATGACCGGGCGTATAAGACAACCCCTAATTTTACAGTTAAAACATAGGTTTAGGCCTATATTCGCTGTATAAGATGACCCCCCACTTCCGAGGCTGTAGTCTTATACAGCGAATATAGGCCTAAACCTATGTTTTCACTGTAAAATTAGGGGGTCGTCTTATACACCCGGTCGTCTTATATGCCGGAAAATATGGTACATGGCTGGATTCTTTCTGGACAGCCCTCATATGTTATGGATAGATACAGTATTATACATAGTACATATATAGTCATATATATAAAGTGCATACATTTTTTTCCTAAACATAAAGTGGCAACAGATTTTATTTTACTTAAAAGCCAAGCATAAAACTTTCATTTCTCATTCTAATATATGTGCATATGTGTGTGTACATATATGTAGAAATATACATGTATATACATATACATTTGCCTTATAAATCTGTTCATGTTTTACAAGATAGAGATTTGCAATTGTATACTCTAATGAGTTTTATCACTTAAGCCTTCAGAATCATTTTTAGCAAGATGATCTGCCAACTCCATAGTCACAATTCTATTAAAAACTGACCTGTGCTATATTTTATTCATGAGATATTTTGATTTTACAGTTTTCTATGTATTGAATAGATATATTTTAGAAATGGTAGGTATAAGTAATCAGTGCTAATTTTTCTTCAGTTAATTTGTTGAATTTGAGTTCTGATTAACTGAATGTATGTTTATCATAACAAGAGACATTTAAATATAAACTATTTTTATAATTAATGTTTTGAGACATCCTGATTAATAAATTTTCAAATTAACCCTAACACAAATTTCCAAAATGTAATGAAACCAAACAATTTTAACTATTTTGACAAAGCTTGCATTGCACAAAAGACAGTAATTAAAATACTTATCTCATCTTACATTTAAATTTTGCTTTTACTTTTTCTGGTCTTTGCATTTGCCCAATACCTTTCATGGTGTTTTTCTCAAACGTTGATTGTTACATTGCTCATTTTGTTGGTCTGTTGTAGGTACGGCAGCCTGATGCAGATACGTGTGGAAAGATAGAGATACTGTACATCCCCTTGATTTATAGGTCTCAGTAACTTTTCTTGTTATGATGGCCTCATCCATTTCGGTGGCCATTGCCTACCTATCAGCATTTCTCTGTCTTTTTGACTCTAAAGTGTATATATAGTTACTCACATATCCCAAGTTCCAAACACCAAACTTGCCTGCATCATAGCCTTAGGGTATGTTTTCAGGGCACTAGTGTTATGATGGATGTTAGATATCCTCATGTCCTTTTCTCTGCAATTAGTGAAATTGTTATGGTTTTTCTCCTGTACTTTGCTAACATGCAGCTCTCCACTGAATGATTTTGAAGTATTAAGCTCAACTTGCATCCTTAGGGATAAGTCCTAATTGGTCATGACATAGTATTATTCTTTATACATACTTTTGTATTCCCTTTGATAATATTTTATTGATTTGGGGATACTCATGAATGATATTTAGTCTACAATTTATTTCTTGCAATATTAAATGGTAGGGAATTTTTTTCCTTTGCCCTCCTCGATTTGGTGGCTGAGCCCTATGAATCAAACTGATAAAATACAGATTAAAAGAAAAAGTGGTTTTAATTCCATTCCTACATGGGGGAATCCACAAGTAAAAGTGGGGCTCAAGGAAGCAATGAGAGACTAAGGCTTATATACCATGTTAGGTTAAAGAAAGCAAAAGTAGTTTAAGGCTCAGGGTGGCAGGGAGGCAAGTTATTGGAAGGTGAGAAAATGAGTGGTAAAGAAGGTTTGTTTTGTTGTGCAGGTAAGAGTCTCTCAGGTGATCACAGTTTTATCTCAAGTAGCCCTCTTCCTGGCATAGAGATTTTTACAAGTGTAAACTTCTTTTACAAAAGGAGGAAGGTTACTATACTCTTCATGGGTATAAACCTTCTGCATCTGCTAGTTCATAATCACCTGTATTACAAAGAGGCATATTTTGGGTTAACATATCCTTATACCCTTCATATCAAGTATAGGTATCAAGGTTAAGCATCTTAACACAAGTTGGGTTTCTGTTGTTCTATTATTTACCAAACTGCTTGTAGAGTTTTGCTTCTCCTTAAGTATTTGATAGAAGTTATCAGTAAAAACATCTGGACTTGGGGTTTTTCAGAACCTAATTTCTTTACAATATGTTGGGTTATTTACATTTGTTTCATATTGCATCAGGAATTTTACTGTGGAAAATCAAATAGAACATGAGATTTTCTATAATACAATTTAAAAATTTATAATTTAGTGGAATGCAGTTTATTTACAATATTATGCCACTACTGCTATCTAGTTCCAATGATTTCAACACCAAGAAAGGAAACGTTATACTCCAGAGTCTGACAAACATGATTCTGACAATTCTGGTAATTTTGATGTTTATGTGGAAGGGTAGGCTGATGGAGTTGCCTATGTTGCCATTTTCCCATAAATATCTTTTGACTTTAATTTCACTAATACCTCACATTTCATGTATTATTAGAATTTAAGATTTTTCTTATTCTTACAGTAAATATGTGAGCTATCTATAATAATTTATAAATTTAATTTATAAATTTAGTCAAACTAAATTTCTGAAAGATTGGGACTTGTCTCCAGTGACCAAACAAAAAAAAAAAAAAAAAGGCACATTCAGCTGGTACCTCTTATGTGCTATAATGCAGTCGTCCCCAAACATTTTTGGCATCAGGGACTTGTTTCATGGAAGATAATTTTTCCATGAACAGGGGTGGGGGGCGGTGCTGGTTTCAGGATGACTCAAGCACATTATATTTACTATGCACTTTATTTCTATTATTACTAGATTATATATAATTTTATATTATAAATAATTATATTATAAATAATATTATATATAATTGCCACTTGTCACTCACTGGTAGGGTTTTGATATGAGTCTGCAAGCAATTAGCTAATGTTGGTCTCTGTGCGGTCAAAACTCTTTGCTAGTGTTTGTGACAGCTCCCCAGCACTAGCATCCCCACTTCAGCTCCACCTCAGATCATCAGGCCTTAGATTTTCATAAAGAGCATGAAACCTAGATTCCTCACATGCGCAGTTCAAAATAGGGTTTGAACTCCTATGAGAATCTAATTTTGCTGCTGATCTGATAGGTGATGGAGCTCAGGCGGTAATGCAAACAATGGGCAGCCGCTATAAACACAGATGAAGCTTTGCTCACTAGCCCTCCGCTCACCTCCTGCTGTGTGTGTCCCGATTTCCTACACAGGCCACAGATTGGGATTGGGAACCCCCGCCATATAGTATACTAGGAAATGTACACTATTTATATTTATTTGTAACATGAAACTCAAACTTAGAATCTTTATTCCAGTGTTATTATAACTTTCTCCTTAATAAAAATGACATTGCATAATACTTCAGAGTTTAATAGGTTTAATCTGCATTTTATTAATATGGTTGAAAAACTAATATACACACATGCAAAGTTATCATGTTTATATCACAAGTGTAAAATACAATGTTTGTGAAGTTACAGTTAACATGCACAACTTTTCACTCCTAAATAAATGCAGTTTTTATTCTACCATCATGATGTATCACACACATGCACGTGTATTCATATACATGCACAGACACCCATAGTTTATTATATTCTCACCAAAATCTTGCCCATCTATAACAAGATTTGTCTGAGTACTGTGTATAATTTATCAACAGCTAGCTAATTATTAGGTTATATCACCTAAATATTGAAATATGCTTGACAAAACAGCATACCACTCTAAATATACTTTTTTGATGGTCTTTGCAGCGTATTATGTTCTATACTAAAAAAAAAAAAAAAAAAATGCTTTTGATTTTGAGCTTGATTTTTGAAGCCACAATATCTCAGCTAGTAAAAGTGTCAACTTCATGGTGGATAATGTAGTGATGTACATGAAATGTAATACTGGAAAGATGTTTCTTAGGCTTTTCATTATAAATATTGTATAAATGTTGACCTCTACCGAGTCCCTGGTAGATTTAGGTGTCTGAATATCCCAGACAGATTTTGTCATATTACTATATTCTCATATGTGCCTTTTGAAACTGTGCTCTTAAAAATGACACCATTTATGGATCCCATAAAGAATATGATTTCTCTGGAGTTTTAGGTGGTTCTAGTGAAATATTGAAAAGCATGCCCTATTAAATATAACAGTATTAGAACTTCCCTCTAGGCAGTTAGATAAGTGGTTTAAGAAGTATTTAAAGACCAAATCAGCTGGCCCTTTAAGTATTTCCTAAATATATAACGTAAGCAAGCTATGGATATTTCAACAACTTGCATTTCAATAACTGTTTTCTAGCTCAGACATATTTTGAAATATTTTCCCGAATTTTCTGTAATACTCATCATTTAACACTATCAAACATTGGGTTATATCTTTGATACCAGTCTTCCCCACCAACCCCGACCCCTGCAACCCTAATGTAACTATAGTCTACATTTTTTCCTTTGCTCTTACCTTAAGTTTATTAATGCCATAAGAAGTGGAACAGGGAAAGACAGAAATATTTCAAACCAGAAAGCTATTTAAATATTATAGGGAATTCATTTCAGTTTAACAAAGTGATGCTGTTTCTAGTGGTGTCAGCAGTTTTGGAGACATCAAATGGTCAGAAGCAGAGGTAAGAGCAGAATAGCCCATTTTTTGTGAGATATTTCAAATATTTTTGGTACCTAGCATTTCCTTTTCCTGACAAGTTAGCCTGATTCCTTAGTCTTCCCATGAATCCTGTCAGGTACCCAGTCTCATCCAACACATTTACTGTATTCCATTGATTAATTAGAGTTTATTTAGGACTACCTGACTGGTCAGAAGATGCTAGAGGTGAGGTTTAAAAAAATGGGCAATATTTGGAAGTGACATATTTGACATAATTGGGATATGAAAAGTACAAATGAGTTCAGATATTATAATGTACACATGCATGCAACAGTATGGTGGCTCACTACATCATTTTTTGGGTCACCAGGAACAAATTCTCCATTGAAGGCAAAGCTATGAGATCCATTAAGAACTACAGTATATGGCTTCAGGAAGAGGTGATTAAATAAACATAAATAAGAATAACAAGCTTAAATCCTGGAATTTGTAACATAAAGGACTGTCTCTAAACTATAGGAGTTCCTGTAACTGTTCTGAAAGAATCTTCCTAACATTTGCAGAGCTATAATACTTATGCAAATACCTATACCAATTTGTTCTCATAGGAACCAGAGATGTAGTAATTTGCAGCTTCATCAGGCCTCCTGTGAAAATTTGGGTACTTATCAGGTAAGAGGCTCTGAGAATTACAAAAGAGATTTTGAAGGACTTGGAGTATTCCTACTTTCAAAGCCCTCATGATGTTTACTTGGCTACAAGAGAAGTCTCTTCTTCCTTGAGTGACAACTCTGTTCTTGCCTTGATTGAATGTGCTGTAATTTACCACCCCAATGGGTTCCTTCTAATGGAAAACTAATTGCCATCCTGACAGCAACCCCATAGTCTCTAGTCCTATGATTCAGATTAGATTTAAATAACAGCCTCCTAGGGAGATTTGTAGAAGCCTTTTATTCTATAACACTTTCTGGGACTGGAAAATTTAAATTGACAATAATCTAAGGAATATGTGGAATTGAAAAAGAGAAATTAAAACCATACTGAGATGACTTTATCTATATGGTTTCACTAGTTAGACAATGAATTGAAACTTCTAGCTCAAGAATTTAGGACCACTTTTATTTATTTATCTTTTCCCCTAAACATTGGTTTTGGCTATATATTTCATGGAATAAATGCTAAATAGTATTACAGTATAAAAATAATTCTTATTTTGTATTCAAGAAAGGAAGTGATGCATAATTTATGAAGGCAGATTTCTAGTTTGAATTTATCGAGAGCTATTCATACAAGGATCCATCAATGGCAGCTATACTTCAGGATTCTTCTCAAATAATTGAATAGGGCAGCAATATACTCTTTAGAAATGACATTTTTGGCTCTGTTTGGTTGTTTGTTTATTTTCACCTAATCCTGGGTGGTGACAGAATTTAATAAACTTTACCATTCCCATGTGGTGAGAGTTACCACTTTACCAGAAGGCACACAACAAATTTTAATTTCTTTTCAATAGGTCAATCAGCAACAAAAAATTAAATGACAGTAAGGTGTTTGACCATGACAATCAAGGGAAAATCCAAATGCTAATTTCTAATGAAATAATGGGTAGAATCTAGATTTACTGGCGTGCCTACTTTTACCATCATACTCAATATTAAAAGATAACAAAGCTTTGAGACCATACTGAAGCAAAATATCCAAAGACTCACTGGTTGAAAGACAATGACCACTTTAGAGACTAAGTACAGGCCAAAGAACAAAGAAATAAAGTAGGATAGATGGATGGAGAAAACACAAAAAATCAGCCAACCCTCATAACCAGTTTTAAAAACAAAAGTGACAACTCCTGATTTTTCTTTGTGATGTGCCATTTCTCTACATGATTGAAATTTTCTCTATATTTCTTTTATATTAACACGTTGGTATTCCATAAGTTACACATGTGGGTTTACTGGTATTTGATTAATTGTATTTTTAATGGTAGGTTACAGAGGTGCATAAGCAATGAGGAATGGACCATCAGAGATCCTTTGCTTGTAGGAAGGCACAGTAAGTAATAAAATTTTGATCTATGGGGGCAATTTTCAAAGGTTCAAGAAAATGTCTATTTGATGAAACTATTGACTTTGAGACCATATATGTGGGAATACAGGTATATGTTAATACTGTGGCCTACAATTGTGGATCGATTGGACATTTGTCATTTTAGTCTGCTTAGTATCTGAAACTTTATATGTTTGGCAACCCTGTGGTTAGTCTAAGCAAATGCCACTATCTAGTGAATTTAAAAGAAGTTTTGTTCTCAATGTTTTGAGATTAGTCACTGAAGAAATCTACACTTGAGGACTACCACATGCCAAACACTGTTCTAGACATTGTGTAGTATAGTCACAGAAAATTATTAGAAGTCAAAGTTAATAAGACAACAAACACATGGACTTCAGACACTAAATATAATGAAAAGTACAACATATCAAGTTAACTTTAATGCAGGGAAAGTATCTACCTTGTATTAACAAGAGGCTGAAGTTATGGACTGCAAACATTTGGAGGGTGCTGTTAATGGGTCAATTAAAGAAGAACTGTCAACATCAGAAAAAGTCTGACATTGTAGTTTTGAGAAGACCAGAATATTTCTTTCTGGCAGCAGAGTACTTAGCTGTTTGAGGCAAAGTGATTACAGAGATGGAAGGTGAATTATAAGGATATTTGGTTAGGCGATATCTAATAGGAACTGAGGCCACATAATGTGAACAGGTGTATAAAATATTCCACAGGCAGGGAAGTCACTGGACTCTAAACTGAGATGCAAAGGACTCAATAAGGAAGGTGGCCTTGCCAGAAAAAACAACCATGTGATCAGAGTGTCATTGCTGAGTCACATGATATCAGCCAAACCTCTGAGAATGGGAGAGATTGAGTTCAACCTCTGACCCATCGTTTAATCAGTTATAACCATGTAGTAAAACCCCAATGAAAGCTCATGACACAAACTTGGGTAAGGTCTTTTAGTTGGCAATACTGCATGCATATTGTCATACATCAATGTGATCAATATACTGGAAAGTGATAGGTTCAGACCCCATGGGGGAAAGAACAATGGAAGCGTCATACAAGCATGTGAGACTTCCCCAGCCCTTACGCCAAGTATCTCTCCTTTTGGATGGTTTCTAATTTGTATCCTTTTCACTATAATAAAACTCTATACTAAAACTCTAGTTGTAGCTATTGTTTTCCTCAGTTCTGAATTGTTACAGTGAATGATCAAACCTGAAAGGCTAGTGGGGACCCCTGAATTTGCAGTCTCTTGGTCAAAGTGAGGGTGGCCCTGGGAAGCCCCAGGTTGTGTGTTGGTGTGTGATGTGAGGGCCATCTTGTGGAGGACTCTGTCCTCAGCCTGTGAAGTATGGCCTCACTCCAGTTAGGCAACATCATAAGTCACCGTACACAGAAAATTAAAACTTTTTTTTTTTAAGAGCGATCAAAGAGAATGAATGTGAGTTGGATTTGATTCTACACTATTTATGTTAAAAGAGAAATCTGAGGACAATTCTTATTCTGAGTAATTTTAGTTTGTATTTGGGTAATTACAGCATTCTAAGGCAATTTACTACAAACAAGCAGAACAGATTTAATTGCTTGTTTAAAAGAAAATAGGCCCTCTGCTATCAAATCTATTTCATGTTTAAACAATTTAATTGTGTTATCTAAGATGTAACGCATTCTATGAACTCAGTCATTCTGCTCTTTGTTTAGAAGACATTGCCAAATACTAATTGCATTAGTGAATAAATAATTCACTTACCTCCATCTGGCAGGAAGTGTAAAGCAATGGTTGACGTAGTGCTTATGGTGTCAAACTCATCCTAAGAACTCCGTCATTCAACTTTTTGTTAGGAGACACTCTCAAATATCAATTGCATTAGTGAATAAATAATTCACTTCCATCCAATAGGGAAGTGTAGAGCAATGGTTGACATATTATTTGTGGTGCACAAGTCATCCTAAGAACTCAGTCATTTGGCTTCTTGTTTAGAAGACACTCCCAAATACTAATTGCATAATAAAAAAAACAACTCACTTACCTCCATCCAGCAGGGAAGTGTGGAGCAACGATTGACTTACCATTTATGGTGTACTGCAGGACAACTGTTCTGCGAAGCAAAGATGGCTTTGTTCTTTATTCCTAATTTGAATGGCCTGCAAGACAAGACCAAAATAGTTGGCGCATGCTTATTAACACTTGCCACTTTATCAAGTGAAACTAAACACCAAAAACTGAGAATACATTCTAGACAGTTTGGGTTTGTGTCTTATTCATCCTTGTATCTTCCTCACCTAGCAAGTGCCCATGACATAAGACAAATGCACTACAATGCATAATACATTGACTAGAGGATGGCTTTCTATAACTGATAATATACCTAAATAAATGGGCAATTTGAATCTGCAATATTCAGTACTAAATTAAGTGTTGCTACCTCTTAATTTTAAATATAGTTTTCAGAAAATACAAATACTGTCACTTAGAAGTTCTCTATTTTGGGGTGTCTCTACACTATTTCCCATGGCAGTGGCACCATCTTGCACTCCCACTTGCTGTGGACCAGGGTTCCAATTTCTCTACATCCTTGCCTGAATCCCTTTCTGGGATCTGAAGCAATGGGGCCTTAGAAGCTTGAATGTGGTCTCTTAGGATGATTTGCCTAGTGTTTCTATGTAAATACATTTTCCTACATTTCGCCAGGGTTGGAAGTAAGCTTTCTTAATTTTAACTATTTGTTTTCCTTTAAATGGGAAAATATCCATTTTGGATAATGCAAAGTGCATGATTTCATGAAAAGCATGTGTGCACAGGTTTCTAATGCTCAGTTATAAAAAGGGTTTAGCAACAAGATTGAAATACACACGGTTAGATTGATTGCTAGGTTCATAAAAGATAATGGCAATGGCTTCCTGCTACCTCGATTAACATGTGAAGGACAGGAGTGTTTGCCAAAGTTGCCCTCAATGATAAATGCATTAAATTTGAATCTGTGATGCACAGAATATCATCGAACTGATTACACAGCCCATTCAACTACCGGTATCTTATACAAAAAGATTAATGGACCCCTGAAACCTTGAGAAGAATTAGCTGCTGAACAAAATAATACATGATTCAATTCAATTTCTCACTGGCAATATGGCCTGAGATTCCCAACTGTCCATTAAGAGCAATTCTATGGTACAGACATGGGTTCTCTGCAGCAACCTGTAAGAACGTTCACCTGTGTTGATTTGGAATATCACAGATACCTTCCAAAAAAACTACAAATTGGGAAAGCTCCAGACTCAAGCTTACTCTCTGAAAGTGTATAGCGTATCATAATGGTTATTCAAAGGCTACGTAAGTCCTATATTGATATGAATACAGTAGTTTTATATACATATAACAGAGATTAGAAACAGATGCAATTCTGAAATGTGTTGACAACACCTGGGTTAAAGTTTTACTGAGAGACCAAGTATGCTGATGAGGTAAGCCATTCAGCTGGAATAAACATGATGGAGATCTTCCCCAAACTGCCAGAAGGCTTATTTACTTTTTATATTTTAATGAGATTGAAGTAGGAAACAACAATCAGCAAATGTTAGATATAAACATTTTAAGCATCTCAAAAAAATGTTTATTTAAGACTCCTATTAAAATCTTTATCAAAGCAAAGACTTTCCTAGTTGGTAGAAATTTTATAGCACAAAAGCTGTTCAAGTCAATTATTCTGTTTGGATGTATTTGAATGACCATGATTAAGTTAAATAGTGAGCCATGCAAGACAGTTTAAAATAACTGCATTGTCCATACAGTATAGAAACTTGTACATATATCACAAACTTTGACACATAGTTTTTGTAGTTAAAAACAAATAGGAACATTAATCTTTCCTTTGAGAAATAATTCACTGTATTTAAAAATTAGTTTTAAATTTCCTAGATTAGAAGCTTGAGAAAAACTATGGGTATGACTAAAGTGACTGTACAAACAAAATGGAAAAGCAACCCATCTAATGGAAGAAAGTGTGTGCAAATTGTATATCTGGGGAGGGTTAATATTCAAAATACATAAAGAACTCATAATTCAATAGCAACAAATTTTCTTCTTTAAAAAATGAACCGGGGAAGCTGGGATGGCTCAGTGGTTGAGCGCTCACTTTGCAGCACCGGGGACCAAGGATCGAGTCCCAGCCCCGGCCCGTGCGGAACCATGTGCTGAACTGGGAGCTCCCCTAGTTCAGTTCTCTCTCTGTCTCTGTATCTCCTGTATCTCTCTCTCTCTCTCTCTCTCCTCTGTCAAAATAAATAAATAAATAAATAAATAAACCTCACAACGAAGATATCGCAATTTAAAAAAAAAAAAAAAAAAAAAATGAACCAAGGATCTGAAGAGACCTTTCTGTCAAAGACTCACAGATGATAAAATGGCATCTAGGTGAATGAAAAGGTGTTCAACATCATTAATCATGGAAATGCAAGACAAAACCACAATTAGATAAGCACCTCACACCTGGGACGGCTATTAAAAAGAAGTATTTTTGTGGTTGTCCAGAAAAAGTATGTTTTGCACTGTTGGTGGAAATGTAAATTGGTTCAACTATTATGGAAGTTCTTCAAAAAACTAAAAATACATATATGTAAATACCTAAATTTAAAAAAACTAGCATAAATGTTCAAAGGCAAATAGTGGAAATTTGAATTAGTAGCAACTTCCAATTACGAATGTTTGAAAATCACAAATGCTAACAGTTCCCTTCCTAAGGCTATTGCTACTACTAATATTACTATTGATACTATCACAAATTAATAACGACAGGGATGTTGGGAGTCAAATTCAGTGACATTTTTACATGAACTGTTAAGTTTTTTTTTGTACATAAATCATCTTCAAAAAAGACTACTCTCTCAGTTGACAAAGTGGTTTAACAAAGGTTATTATTATATTGAACTAAATCTCAGGATGAAACCTCAAATTAGAAGCCTGTGTCAAAAACATGGGTCCTAGATTTAACAAAGCAGGATTCCACATTAAATGGAAATTTCAAAAACAGTATTTTTAGTACAAGTATGTTTCAAGTATTGTATATGACACACACTAAAATTCTACCTGTTATTTATCTGAAATTCATTTTAAATTGGCATCCTGTATTTTATCAAGCAAGCGTAGACAGAAGGAACAAATTGATTCCAATAAAAACATATAACAAACTCTTCATTACCCACACAGCAATATCACCACAAACCTACTTTAGGTGATTGTGTTTTTCTTTCCTCTAAGTGGTTACACAGAAATACGTGGCATCGTCAACTTAAAACACAGAAGAATAAAGATTTGATCTGAGAGAAAAGGGTTTCAGTGGTGTGATATTTTATAGATTACGAGAGAGGCCAGGAGGCAATCCTCAGTGAGAAAACATAAACCTTCAATAATCTCTGCTATCCTTTGGCAACAGAGTAAAGCTTCTCCAGGTCTTAGGGACTGGTGGTTTGGAGTTGCCTGGAGAAACTATGACAAGACAAGAGGAGGCCAAAGGGCAGCTAGAGCAGACTTCTGGAATAAGAGGGGCACACAACACACTACTTAGGAATATCAGAGTGGCCAGAGAGGACTTACAGGGAATGTAAGAAAATTTAGGGCAAACTTCAGTTGGCATGCACTAGCTATTAAACACCTCCATTTTAAAAATAGGGTACTGCAGGGGAAAGAGTTCATTAAACATTCCATAGTCTCTGCATTCAATCCCTTTGCTGCTTGTACAAAGTACCACAAAATTACAGGCTTGGAAAATAACACAAATGTATCCTCTTACAGCTCTGGAGGGCAGAAGTCAAAAGGAGTCTCACTGGGCTAAAATCAGGGTGTCTGTGCGTGCCTCCCTTCTGGAGTCTCTAGGGAGAAACGTTTTCTT
>PVKE010005273.1:0-59886 GCA_004027555.1 Craseonycteris thonglongyai
GGGGGGAGTGGGCACCAGATATATCGGGTTGGAGGGGGACCTGATTCTGGGAGTTGGGCGCATGATGCGATGCATGGGTGATGTGATGTGGAGTTGTTCATTGGGAAACTGTCTGATTTTTACCAACCAATGTCACCCCATTAAATTTAACAATAAAATATAATAATATTAAAAAAAAAATTGGAAAAACTTGCAGATGAAGCACATAGCCTAGAAATGTCAAAAAATTAAGATGCAAGAATCCAAATGACAGATTAGGTAAGTGCTATACCTATGCCTTCCAGGATCACACCAAAATTACAAATAAATCATAGAGCAATCAACCTCAAGAATCATCTGAAGATTAGCTGAACAGAAACTCTATAACTAAAGATACAAAGAAGAGGCCATGTCAGGACGAGTAGGAGGGCAGAGACACAAAACAGGCTGACCCCAAAACCACAGTTAGTAGTTGAATACCAGGAGGGACACCTTAGTGATAGCAGTCTCTCCTGAAGAGGGAGGGGGACTATCTCCATACCAGGCTCCCCAGAGCCCATGGGTCCTGTGCCAAGAAAAGGAGTTCCAACAACATCTGGCAGTGAAAATCAGAGTAGACTGACTACCCTTTCCATTGAGATGGAATGTGGTAAGAAACCCAGATATCCTCTTTAAAAGCTGGCACACAGACTCACTCACTTGCAAACATTCACCTGGTTTATGGTGAAGGGGCATCAGCTCAGGAGGCCCAGGGACATGTGGGGAAAGACTGAGTTGTGTGACTTCAGTGTGAGAAATGAAAGGACAGAAGCCATTGTTGTCCCTGTGTGGAGATTGACACATTTGTAGCCCATAGAACAGCAGCACATTTTCAGTGTTGAGTCCTCCACTAAAAGGTCAAGTCTGGGACCAAATTGCTGGGTATCCATGTGTGTGCACCACCTTGTGATGTTCTGGATATCTGCCTCCTGCACAACTGGTGGTCCATCATTTGGAGGCACTCTTGAATGCTGGGCTGCTGGCCCCCCACCACACACTGTGGGAACATTTTTGCAGGAGCAGACTGGCTACAATAGTCAGAGAGGCATTTGTTGGTGGGGGGTTACCCAGGACCTGCACCACAGCAGCTCTTGGGCAGCTCTCTAGAACCTGAGGGCCTGATGTGGGCAGTTGCTGGCAGTGGTGTTCTTAAGGCATTTTTGTGGGGTGTTCACAGGCCCAGAACCAGTGAGGAAACCAAGACTGTGTTGACTCTGTAGAAATTAATACCCATATCTCATAGCTCACTGGAATCCTGCCCTAACCTAGAGCTGTAGTGCCAGAGACACTCACAGTACCTGGGAGGCCAGCCCTGTCCCACAAAAATAGAAAAACTTACAACAGCAGAAGGCCTGTGACAATCTGAGGAGCATTTGGTGGTGGACAGTAAACCAAAACCTAAACCAACACTACTCTTGGGCAGCTTTCGGTGATTTGCAAGCCCGAGGCAAGAAGTAGCTGACTTCGGTGTTCTCAAGGCACTGTGAGAAGTGCTTACAGGTCAGACACTGGTATAAAGACTAAATCTGCATGTAATTTATAAAAACTACCAGACATACCTCCTGATTCCCTGGGACTCCACCTCACCCAGCTAGGGCTGAATTGGAGCACTTTCAACTCTGGCATCACTGAGAATACTATAAACTTTAGGTCAACCAGACCAGCATACATACCTAAAGAGGCTTTTTCAACAGCTTGGCCTTAAGGGCAGCTGGTGAGTGACAATCAGCCTAGGGGTCCCTGGGCCTTTGCCTAAGCTGCCTCTGGCCTACTACTGGTGGAGACCAGCCTCAGTTTACAGTAAGGCCACCCCCCACATACCTCCAGGTCCAGCATGGGTAGCTCCAACTACATATATCAGGTAGCCATGGGCCAGTAAAGCAAGGCTGAAATTGGCCTTCACAAGAGCCACTCCCAAGAGATATCAGAAAAAACACAACAGCTTCAGATCACAACAAAGAACTCCCTGATTAGCCCCACAAGCCACACACCCAAAGGGTGATCTCAATAGCCACAAGAGCCCTCCCAGGGGTCAGCCTACACACAGCCACTCATACACCATGAGTAGAGCCAATCATCACAGTCTATCAACCTGAGATTCATTTTTACCCACTAACATGCCAAAAGCAATCAAGGCTCAACTACAGCAAGAGAACACACACAACACACTCAAGGGGCACTCCTGGAACAAACACACAAGATATCAGAAAGACTGCCCTTGGATCACACAGGACACGTACTACATAAGGCCATCCAGCAAAGACTGAGAGACACAGGAGATCCACCTAATACATAGAAGCAAACACAGAGAGGCAGCCAGAATGAAGAAACAAAGAAACATGCCCCCAAATAAAAGAACAGGGGAAACTTCCAGAAATAGAACTGAAGGAAATGGAGGCAACCAACTTGTCAGAGAAAGAGTTTAAAATACTGGTTATAAGAAGGCTTAAGGAACTTAGTGAAAATTTTAACAAGACTGTAAGCAGTAAGAGAGACATTGAAACCATATAAAAGAACCAGTCAGAAATAAAGAATACAATAACTGAAATGAAGAAGGAATCAACAGCAGATTAAATGAAACAAAGGACCAAGTCAGTGATTTAGAATACGAGGTGGCAGAAAACACCAAATCAGAACAAAAAGAAAAAAAGTATAAAAACAATGAACATATTAATAGTTTACAGGACCTCTGGGACAACATCAAGCATAACAACATTTGCATCATAAAAACACCAGAAGGAAAAGAGATGAAACAAAGAATTGAGAACCTATTTGAAGAAATGATGACCAAAAACTTCCTTAACCTGCCAAAGGAAGTAGACATATAAGCTCAGAAAGTACAGAGTCCCAAACAAGATGAACCCAAACAAGGCCCATGCCAAGGTACATCGTAATTAAAATGGCAAAGGTTAAAGATAAAGAGAGAATCCTAGAACAGCAAGAGAAAGATAACTAGTTACTTACACAGGAGCTCTCGTAAGATTATCATTTGATTTTTCAACAGAAACTTTGCAGGCCAGAAGGGAGTGGCAAGAACTACTCAAAGTAATGAAAAACAAGGGCTGACAACCAAGACTACACTACCCAGCAAGGATATCCTTTGAAATTGAAGGAAAGAGAAAAGAACTTCTCAAGCCAAAAAAAAGAAAAGCTGAAGGAATTCATTGCCACCAAGCAAGTATTATAAGAAACGTTAAAAAGACTTATTGAAGCAGAAGAAAGAAAACAAATAAACAAACATCAAAAATATGAGTCAAAAATGACAATAATTACGTACATATCAATAATTACTTCAAATGTAAATAAATTAAATGCTCCAATCAAAAACATAGGGCAGCTGAATGGATAAGACAACAAATACCATGAATATGCGCTCTATATGAGACCCACCTTTGATTGATAGGGATGGCTCAGCAGGTTGAGCACTCACTTTGTAGCCCTGGGATCCAAGGATCGAATCCTGACCCCAGCCCATGCAGGCCTATATGCTGAACTGGGGTGGGCCTGCCAGGGCCCATGCTGGAGAATCCCACCTAGTTCCTGCCCTGTGCAGCCCCACGCCCTCCTGTGGAATGAAACTACATTAAAAACTAATGACATACAACTATGGAGACTGCTCTGGGCCCTCCTTCTTCTCTCTGTCTCTATGTCTCTCTCTGTCAAACAAACAATAAAAATAAATCTTTGAAATTTATTTTTAAATGAACTCATACAATTCAACACCAAAACAAACAATTCAATTGAAAAATGGGCAGGGGACCTGAACAGACATTTCTCCAGTGATATACACAGCCAACAGACACATGAAAAGAGGCTCAATATCACTAATCACCAGAGAATCACAAGTATCTCCTCGCTCCTGTCAGAATGGCCATCCCCCATTAATCAATGAACAAGTGCTGGTGAGGGTGTGAAGAAAAGGGAACCCTCATGCACTGTTTATGGAATTGCAAAGTGGTGCTGCCACTACAGAAAATAGTATGAAGATTCCTCAAAAACTTAAAACCAGAACTACTTTATTACCTAGCAGTTTCACTCCTGGGCATTTGTCCAAAGAACTCCAAAACACTAATTTGAGAAAAATATATTCACCCCTATGTTTATTGCAGTACTATTCACAATAGCCAAAATATGGAAACAACAAAAATGACAATAAAAAGACAATTAGATAAAGAAATTCTGGTACATTTATACACTGGAGTATTACTCTGCCATAAAAAATAATGAAATCTTACCATTTTCAACAACATGGGTGGACATAGAAGTTATTATATTGTACTAAGTAAAATAAGTCAGATTGCAAAAGACAAACATCATATGGTCTCACTTACATGTAGAACTTAAAGAACAGAATAAATGAACAAAAAAAAAAGAATAAACTCAGAGACAGGGAACAAACTGATGGTTGCTAGATGGGAGGGGGCTAGAGGGATAGGTAAGAAAGGTGAAGGGATTAGGAAGTGTAAATTGATAGTCACAAAATAGTGCAGGGGATGTAAAATACAGTATGGGGAATATAATCAATAATGTTGTAAAGACTATGTAGGATGTCAGATGGTAATGAATTTATCAGAGGGATCACTTCATAGGTTATACGAATGCCTAACCACTGCACTGTACACCTGAAACTAATATAAAATAATATTGCATGTCAACAACAATTAAGTGTGTGTGTGTGTGTGTGTAGTCAAGGGATGTAAAGATGTAAAGTATAGAATAGGGAATATAATCAATAATATTGTAATAGTTATGTGCAATGTCAGGTCGTAGACTTGCTGAGGTTATCACTTTGTGAAGGGTATAAATACCTAATCATTATGTTGTCTCATACACCTAAAACTAATAAAGTAAAATTTCTTAGAAATAGTCAAAAAATTAAGAAAAAGTTAGGATTTCATGAATGCATAAAATATATGTAGATACTAGTTCATTTTATCATTTGCTATCATAAAATATGCACAAAGCTATTATAAGAAATAAATCAAAATTTACACAGAAAACATAGCTTATACATGGTGCCATTCAGTCGAGAAAAATATTTTAAAATGTAAAGAAGCACTATTAAATCATAACTGTGTAAAATTAGCTGTAGTACAAACTATACTACTGTAACAATTATTGAGCCACCACCTGCTGTTATTATGGTGCGCTCAAGTGTAGTGAGTAGCCACCACGTGATGTGAATAATCTTCATATGAGTAGTTCATCTCTCCAATAAACTGTGGATCGCAGTAAACAGTGATCTCTTGTGGTTCTTGTGTATTTTTCATTGTGTTTAGTGCAATACCATAAAGCTTGGATAACACCATGGGACCCATACAAAGTGCCACTAGTTATCCTGGAAGTGCTCCCAAGAAGCAGAGGAAAGTCACGACATTACAAGAAAAAGCTGAATTGCTCAACATGTACTGCAGATTGAGGTCTGCAGCTGTGGTTTCCAACCATTTCATGATAAATGAATCCAGAGTAAGGACTATCGCAAAAAATGAAAAGAAAATTTGTGAAGCTGTCCCTGCAGCTACGCCAGCAGGCATGAAATCCTTGCATTTTTTGTAAAACACCTTTTTATCTCGTATTGAAAACACAGCTTTTCTGTGGGTGCAGGATTGCTATTTAAAAAAGCATACCTATAGACACCAATATATTTGAGAAAAAGTAAGGTCATTATATGACAACTTAAAGCAAAAGGAAGGTGAAGGATCTAAAACTGGAGAACTTAACGCCAGCAAAGGATGGTTTGATAATTTTAGAAAGAGGTTTAGCTTTAAAAATGTCAAGATAAGAGAAGCAACTTCTGCTGATCAAGAGGCAGCACAAGAGTTTTTAGACATCATTAAGAAAATAATTGAGGAGAAAGGATATCTGCCTAAACAGGTTTTTAATACAGGCTAAAATGCCACACTGTGAAGAAGAAAAAAAGAAAGAAAAAAAAAGGAAAAACTACAAATCACATTTATTAGTAAGGAAGAGAAACAAGCACCAGAATTTAAGGCAGGAAGAGGGAAACGGTTCACGTTTTGTGCAAATGCAGTGGGGTTCATGATCAGGAAGGACTGCCCTTGCCCTTATCTATAAAGCTGCTAACCCCCAAGCCTTGAAGCAAAAAATAAATACCAACTGCCAGCCTTTTGGTAGCACAATAAGAAGGCCAGGACTATGAGAAACCTTTTTCTCAACTGGTTCCATTGATGCTTTATCCCTAAAGTCAGAACGTAACTTTCCAACAAAGGACTACCATTCAAAGTTCTTTTGACATTGGACAATGCCCCGGGCCATCCAGAACTCCATGAGTTTAACACCAGGTGTGTCGAAGTGGTCTACTTGCCCCCAAACACAGTATCTTTAATTCAGCCTCTAGATCAGGGAGTCGTAAGGACCTTTAAGTCTCATTATACATGGTACTCTGTGAGAAAAATTATCAATGCTATGGAAGAGAACCCCGATAGAGAAAACATAGTTAAAGTCAAAGGATTACACATTGAAGATGCCATCATTGTCACAGAAAAAGCCATTCGGACTGAAACAACAAATTCTTGCTGCAGTAAACTGTGTCCAGATGTTGTGTGTGACTTCGCAGGACTTATGACAGCCAATCAAGGAAATCATGAAAGATATTGTGAATATGGAAGGAAAAAAAACGGTCAGGGAACGAAGGGTTTCAAGATATGGATCTTGGAGAAAGTCAAGAACTGATAGACATGACACCAGAGGAATTAACTGAAGATGACTTAATGGAGATGAGTGCTTCTGAACCAGTGCCAGGCCATGAGGAAGAACTATAAGACGCAGAGCCAGAAAACAAACTGCCATTGACAATCTGGCAGAAGGGTTCCAATTATCCGAGACTGTTTTTGACATTTTTTTATGACATGGACCCTTCTTTGATAGATAAGGGCACCCAAACTAAAGCAATTGGTGGGAGAAGGATTGGTCCCTTATAGAAACATTTTTAGTGAAAAGAAAAAGTGAAAAAGTCAGACAGAAATTATGATGTATTTCCACAAAGTTCCACCAAGTGTGCCTGCTCCTCTGCCTCCCCTTCCACCTTCTCCACCTCTGCCACCCCTGGGATGGCAGGGCCAATCCCTCCTCCTCCTCAGCCCGCTCAGTGTGCAGACAACAAAGACGAAGGCCTTTATGCCCATCCACTTCCTCTTAGTGAACAGTAAATAATCATCATGCTGTACAGTTAATAAACTCATCTGTTGTGTATGTTGGTCTTTTTGTGCAAATCTAATAACAATTCAGCAAGAATTGCATGAGATATTTTTGCAAAACTTGTATGGAAGTGGATAGCCTCACCTTAGGTAAGTGACATTTAATACAAAATTAATGTGTTAGTCTTGTTTTATAACTTTGCTTTCAAAAAAATATATTACCACACAGTATATCTCTCTATCTCTTAAAACTGGAGAAACTGCATAATAGCCTATCATCACAGGTAGGTTTTTGTTTTTATTTTTAATACAGTGCAAGAATGTTTCTAATACTATATTATGAAAATTATTATGATACTGTATCCCATAAAAATTTTATAACAATTTATTCATTAGTGTCTAGCCTAAGCTACCATGAAGCAATGATATCAATTACACTACACTACCATAACATTATTATATTGCTGCTACTTTATCAATGCATAAATCATTATACCTGTAAAAAAAATATGAATTTCTTTTTTATATTATATTCTCCTTTTTGACGTCTAGTGTTAGTAATATGTATAAAATCTAGTGTTTTGTGTCATGTAAGAATATCAATGTAGGTATTGACAGATGATTCATCTTGTAAACAGATGATGTAAACTTATGGTATCAATAAATACAGTACAACAGTACAAATATGTTTCCTCTCCCTTATGATTTTCTTAATATTTTACTTTCTCTAGCTTACTTTATTATACAAATACAGTATTCAATACATATAACATACAAAATATGTGTTAATTGGGGAAGCCAGGATGGCTCAGTGGGTTAAGTGCTCACTTTGCAGCCCTGGGGACCAAGGATCGAATCCCAACCCCGGCCCGAGTGGACCCATATGCTGAGCTGGGGAATGCCCCCAGTTCAGTTCTCATCAGGGTGAGGCCCTGACCCAGTTCCTGCCCTGTGCAACCCCGCACCCACGTGTGGAATAAAACTATGTGGAAAAACCAATGATGTGCAACTATGGAGACTGTTCTCCCCTTTAGTCTATCTCTGTCTCTGTATCTCTCTCTCTCTGTCAAAAACAATAAAAATAAATCTTTAAAATAATGTGTTAATCAATTATTTACATTATTGGTAAGCAGTAAATAGTAGGCTATTAGTAGTTAACTTTTGGGAAAGTCAAAAGTTATACATGGATCTTTTACTGTAGGGGTGGTCAGCACCCCTAACCCTCATGCTATTCAAGGGTCAGCAGTAGTTTTCTGTGGACTGTGAGACATTTTGGAAAATTAACTGAACCCAAAGAGGAGGGTCATTGGAACCTCCGATCTATTTTTACCTGTGCTGGTCAGTCAGAAGCACAAGTAGAAACCTAGACTTGTGATTGGCATCTGAAGTAAAGGGCAATCTTTTTTTTTTTTTTAATTATTTATTTATTTATTTATTTTTATTGTTTTTGACAGAGAGAGAGAGAGAGAGAGAGAGAGAGAGATACAGAGACAGAGAGAGAATTGAACTGGGGGAACTCCCCAGTTCAGCATATGGGTCCGCACGGGCCGGGGCCAGGATTCGATCCTCGGTCCCTGGCACTACAAAGTGAGCACTTAACCCACTGAGCCATCCGGCATCCCCTAAAGGGCAATCTTGTAGGACTGAGACTTTAACCTGTGGGATTGACACTATCTCCAGCTAAATAGTGTCAGGATTGAGTTGAATTGTCGGATACTCAACTGGTGCTGAAGTACTGCTTGGTGGTGAGGGAAGCATACACATACATTGGAATTGGGTGCAGAACTGTTATTGATATCCTATCATTGCAAGACTACAGTTTTTCCTTCTGGTTCAAATGCCTGCTTCTTTTATATGTGTCTGAAGAAAGAATGAACCTCTGAAAATCCCCTCTGGGAGAATTTAAGTATCTAGGAGGCCGCTGTGGAATTGGCCCAGCAGTCTGCTGAAGGTGGTAGAAATGTTAATGAAAAGGAAAGGAACCTCAACTTGAGATTGGAATTCTACTCATATTATTAATGCACACTACTTCATTGGTAGGTATAGTAGACACTATTGTCTGATTATCCAAAATCTATTTCCCTTTTTGTTAAGTCAATTATCATGGTCTCATTACCCTTGCCAGTGAATGGCTAGACATATGACATACTCCTAACCAGTGAGATACGAGAGAAAATCTCTCAGACTGCTTCTGGGAAGGATTCTTCCCTAATAGAAGATACACAGGAAGCTGTAGTTTCTCTTCTGTTGTGTATGAATGGAATGTCCAAAACTACCACAACCATCTTACAGCTGTAAAAAGAATAAGCCTGAGGATGGGCCTTCTGGTATCTTTTCATCATCTTTCAGAATATCTCCTCCCTATATTACATCTTAGGTATAAAAGCAATAGGCATTTAGACTGATTTGTTTGGGGCCCCAAAGATAATGATAGAATTTCAGTGTAAGAAGGTGTGTTAAATGGTTACAATAATCAACTTCTACCAAATTATCCAAATTATAGATATTCATAAAATTTGGGAAAATCTACATTTTTCACAGATTCCATATTTATAAATTCATCCACTCACTAAAATGTACGTGTGGTCTCAATATCCACATTCACACTGCTAGCATGGTCATTTGCAAGAACGCACTTGCACGGAGTGGGCAAAAGTTATGAGCTGCCTGACACACACATTCCCAGCTGAGGTTGAACAAGATATCTCTGCCTTCTCATTTCGGTTCCTATGGTATAAACAAGTGTCCTTTACAGGTATATTAGTGCCAGATTTTTTTTGCATTTTTGTGCTTTTTATTCATGACTTCACTATTTTAAATGGCCCCAAGCACAATGCTGAAGAGCTGTCTAGTGATTCCAAACACAAGAAAGCTGTGATGGACTTTACAGGGAGAATACAGGTTAGATAAACTTCACTGAGGCATGCATTACAGTGCTAATGCTATGAGTTCAATGTTAGTAAATCAGTAATACACATTAAATACAGTGTCTTTAATAGAAACACACATTTTAAAAGTTTATATATATAAAATCACTGAAGAAAATGTTCTGACCAGAGGTTCATAGAAATCTAACCCTGTATCTCCCCTAAGAACAATAGTTCAATATTCCCTAATTCAGTGTTTAGAGGAACTTCATAGAATGTCAATACCATGACTAATGAATAATGAATATGTTTTTCTATTATTTCCTTCTCTCACAAAAGGTATAGTGTTTGGGGACACAAACTATAGAAAGCAAATAGCATCAATCTCAGTGAATCCCTCTCTCACAAGATCCAGTGATTTCACAGCTATGAGTCCAGTCAGCTCAGGGCCCCCCAGTGGCCTGGAATTGTGACTGATTACCTGAGGTAGTTCACCTCCAGACTCCAACAACCTGCAGCAATCACAGCATATTACAACAAAACACTCACGCTTTGTGGCCAAAGAGAACAGTAGAGAAAAGTCTTCCCTAGAGCAGCATATTTCCACACAACATGTTTTTAACCCAGACCTCAGATCTCCTTGTTGGCCATTGGTAGCATAAAAACCACTGTACCCTACAGCAACCTAAGCAACACAGACACTTCTACACTGCTGGGCCTGGCCAGTGCAGGAGCCCCCTGAAGCTCACCTACTATCCCATCACAGGCCAGAGCAAGGGAGTGATAGCTCTCTTCATTGCAAGCAAAAGGGAATGAGACTCATTTGGGCTAGTTCTTGTGAATTGGTCCCCACGTGGCCATGGGGTATGCCTGTATTCTTGGCAGAAGTTTCCTTCTCAAAAAGCTGAACTCTTTTAATGACTTATTTCTACTTAACGTCCCTCTGTTTTCCCACTCTTAAACCTGGCTTTAGTCTCCACTCTGCCATCTGAACTTCACAGACATGTTCAATGGCTGGCTACATCAGGCAGGTGTTTTCAGCCTTGGCCTTCAGGCACCCTTAGCAGCCCTGGATGCCGCTGATGGCTCTCCCTGCAAGCACACCCTTCTCTCTGTTCCTGAACTTCTCTCCCTCATTCTCAGTCCCTCTCAGTCTCAGGCCACTTTGGCTCCCTCATTGTCTTCAGTCCATTTTTGGATTCCTTGAGGCCCTTTTTCTTACTGTGTACACTCTCATCCAAAACAGCCTCATCACCACTCATGGCTTCACCACCAATTATAAACAAGCCACAAACTGACAGAAGTAACCACACTCCTTTGAGCTTTGTTATTGTAAATAATAGCAGTGACTGACCAGTATATAGTACTCATTCTGCTCCAGGCACCATCGAAGTGATTCATGTATGCTAAACTTATTTGGGCCTTGCAGGAATGTTTAAGGTAAGAATGATGCTATTCATTTTACAGATGAAGAAACTAGGAGGCACATAAAAGTTAAGGAACTTTCCCTGGCCATCAGGGTCCAGGAGCTTGTTTTCAACCACTGTCCAATACTGCCTTTTTGTTTATTTGCTTACTAAAAAATCATTATATAAACATCTTCTAAAAAGTAAGCTACACTCATTTTTCCACAAATCTGTTCTTTCTCCAGTGCTCCCTGTTTTGAAGAATGTAACCACCACACCAGTAGCCGTTCAGTTCTCCCTCACCTGCATGTCCAACCAACCTCCAAATCCTATCCAGTCCACCTCAAAGATGTTTCTTCAATATGACTGATCACCTACCGTTCTATTACCACCTCAGACCGAGCAACAGTCGTGTCTCATTTGTGCTTTGCAAGAGCTCCCTAGTTGACCATCCTGCACATACCTAGGCTGCCTCCAGACCTCTCTCCTGCTGCAGACAGTGACTTTTAAACACATAGATCTGGTCACCTCATGTCCTCCTCAGAGTTTCCCACTGCCCATACAAAAACAGTCCAAACGTTTTCCAGATGCCACACCCCACACCCCTGCAGGAGTAGACCGCGTTCCTCTCCAGCTCTCTCCTGCCTTCCCTCCTCACGCTCTGCGAGATTGGCTTCTCATCCCTCCCACGTGCACCTCGTTCCTCCCTGTGGGCTTCACCTCCCCACTCCCACTCCCCGCAACCTCCTCCATCTGGTTAACTTTAGCTCATACATCTTTCCGAGTTCAATTAGACTTCCCTGACTCTTCACATTCCTGTGGGGAAAAACGCCTCCAGCTCATGGGGCTTCTCCTGTGTAACTCTTTGCACAATTGTCAATAAGTAATTGAGTTTGTCATAAGCTTTTTTACATTTGTCTTCCTCTTTAGAATGTAAGATGCATGATGGCAGAGGCAATTTCTGTCCTGTTTGTCACTACATCCCCAGAACCCATCAGAATGCACCAGGAAGGTGCTGCAGTGTTTTTTCAGTGAATGGATGATCGTTTGGAGCTATATTATAAGCAGTTTTAGTGCCAGATCTAGAAGTTGGCATGATGAAGAACTATGTTGGTGCTTTAAGCAGGGAAGTGGTAAGAGTAAAGTGCCATGTTAGAAAATTAATCTGACAGCACTGTGGAGAGTCAAGTGCATTACACAGATGAATAGTTAGTCCAGTAGTGTGGACTAGAGTCTGGATTAGCAAAGCGATGTTGAAAATAGAACTGAATGAGGAATCAGAATCATTAGATGCTGCAAAGTAAAAATCTGCATGGTAGCTCAAGTTACTGACCCGTTGAAAACTAGTCAGCCTTGTTCTACTAGTTAGCAGCGAATGGCTCTGTATCAGACGTCTATGATGTAATCATGTGTCAACTGAGGAATAGAATGTAAGGCATTGATAGGAGGAAAGGATAGTAGGAATGCTGTTCAAATTCCCCTTTGCACCCTGAGAAAACACAGATAAGTAAGTAATTACATTCTCAAAAAGTAAATATGCAGATAAATTAAGACCAGAACACATAAGTAAAAATGACATTTCAATACAGAACACTCACTCCTCACTATCTAGCATCGAAAAGATTCATCTGTTGCTACTTCACGCAGGTCATCCTGGATGGTGGTAATACTCATAAAAGCCTTTCTGCTTTGGGCATGCGCTGTTCTCAACAACAAACAACCATTCTTTACATCTGACTGAAGCTTTATAAACTTATTATCAAATTTTAAAACATCTACCTTTTCTCATGAAACAAAACTTCATAAAATAGGAGAAAAGCATTTTAAGTGTTCTCTGATAATAAACAGAGACAGGTGTTATCAAATAATCTGGTTACAGTTACTAATACATAATAATATTTAAACTCAGTAATCTGAGTACTTATGCCTTAAAGGCCATTATTTACTTTTAGGATTAAAGAGCTTTCCATCATGCACACATAATAAAGAAATGGAAAGTCTGAACAGCCCCACAAATAAGATGCCTCTGTACCTCTTAAATTCTGAGCCCTCCTGCTCACCCGCACCAATATATTAGAAAATTTAAACTTCAACTTTCAGAAGTGGCTCAGCCCTAAGTGAGTTATATGTAAGTATATAAAATGTCAGGCTGCATTTCTCAGTCCTGGTCTTTTGTACTGAACTTCTAGTCCAGGAGAATAAAATGCCACTCATTACCACACTATGCAAAACTATTTTGGGTGCATTGTACAATTTCTCAGCCAACGAAAGCTTGTCTGGATCAAAATACATTAGAAATTTCTTGAAAATGTAACACTCTGTGAAAATCTACAAGTAAACTCTTAGCTCCTCCCCATTTCCCAGTGAGTCTGCAAATGGATTAAAAAGGCAAACCAGACCGTGGACTAAAATCTGGTCCCATTAACTAACTGAACAGGATTGACTTTTCCAAGCCTCCATGTGGTGACCAGCTTTCCATGTTTGTGTTAGAGTCCCTCTTATCTTAAAAATCACAATTTATCTGGACAAAATTTTAATAAGGTCAGTGGTTATATCAACAAAAGAATAGTATCTGGTCTTGAAATAGAAGGGAAAAACTCTAAGTAAAGTGCAATTAACAACAAAGCAATAATCCACTCAAACCAAGAGGAAATGGCTTGAATGAAAACAAATGACTTGAATTTTTAAAAAATAAACCATTATACAAATGCAATTTCCCACTTCTGTTTACGTTGGTCATATTATTTTTCTATTTACATGTAAGCCAACCAGAGCCTGATGGCTGATTTCATCACAGAAAAGAGCAAGAGAGTAGGGCCAAGTTCCTCTGTACCTGCCACAACAGAAATCGCTCCCATCCATGCTCATTGGGTTCAGCCCCTGCAACCACTGGAGACCACAACTTTATATAACATCTTACCTTGATACAGCACAAATTTCATCTTTGCAACAAACCCGCAAAATCAATACACTTTACGAATTAAAAAACAAAGACTTAGAAAGATTGGGTACTCAGCTAGCAGAAGAATGAGATGTCACATAAACTTAAGTTTTTAACTCTAGGTCCATTCCTAATATACACTGTATGATAAGCACAGATCACCATGTTAGTCTAACAGCTGTACCACTTCCAACCCAGTGAGTAGAATCAAGCCTGAAATAAACCACTAAAGAAGATGCAAAAGAAAAATATCTAGATTTTCTTCTATCAATTTTGTTAACCACTGACCACATGCACCAGGTACTTTAAAACTTGTAATTAAAAAAAAAAAAAAAAAGAGTGTAATTTCCCCTCTTGACTTGCTTGTCCTGGGTGACCATCTTTACTGCTAGCTGTGGCCAGAGCTAAGGGAAGCAGAGGGTCTGGGATCAGCTTAACTTTCTCAAGCTGCCATACCTGGGTGACCATTCCCAGCACCCCATTGTTTTGCAGCACCAAATTGGACCATTAAAAATCTTGTATCTACACTCGTTCTGCAACACCATAACACTCTTCCCTCAGTCATCAAATACTGTCTACTGTTTATTTCTTTACTTCATTCATTCAATAAATATTGAATATGGAAAACCAATAGTGTATCAGACACTGTAATAGCTGTCAGGGAATACAAGTAAGACAAAGTTTATATAGAGTTTGGAACTAGAAAACAATTGTTTTGAAGCATATTAAGGGAATGGTGGGGAAGAACAGTGTCTTTGGAAAGGTTGCCCAAACGAGGGCGTGCCTAAGCAAAACTATTAAGGGTAAGTGGGAATGAGTCAAAAAAATAAAATAAAATAAAAAGAGCCTACTATGTGCTGGGCATTTTCTATGTCTTCTCTTTTAGCCTCTTAAAAACCTTCTAAGGTTGTTATCGTTATCTGATAGATGGGGAAATGAAGAGTCTGAATAATCTCATGATTCGTAAGGGCCAGCTAGTCTCAGAATTCAAATCCAGCTCTGCAAATCCTACAGCCTGTGTTTCATTACTCTTTCACTACTCTGCAAACAAAATACTTTCCCACAGGTCCTATAGGAGCCCATGAATATACACCAGTGTTAGTCTAAGTCCTCCCGATCATGCTTCAATAGCCTTACAGGTCCTCATGCCAGCTCTGTTTGAGCTTTGAAGACCCTGTAATGGTGGTGCTGGAGCAGAGCTGGAACACCACATGGGAAGGCTCTGTTCAGACTGTTTCCTGCTGAATCACAGGGGAGCCCTGGGTTCCACAGTGAGCTACATTCACAGTGACAGTGATTGATCTACCCAGAAGTATTCCTGTGACTTTGTCTTTCAAAGCCATGCATTCATTTGTATCAATATTGATATTATACAGCTTGGTCAGCTGTCTTCTTTCCCAAACTTGCTACACAGAGATACTGGGATGTTTTCACAGATCTCATCCACTGTCAACAGAAGAGAATCTCAATGTATTGGAGATATTCAGAAGAAAGCACCACAGGCCCTGTTGGGTGGAGGTGAGACAATAGGGATTACATGGATAAACCTGTAGCACAGAGCCCTACAGCAGCTACTTTGACTGTGGGCAAACCCATCTATGTGAGCAAGTTCTGATGCATTTCATCACCTGCCACCTACATCTTTGCCAGAAGATCTAACTTTGATAGTGAGAATCTTGCAAGACTCCAAAGTTCTCATTCTGAAAAGCAATTCTCATTAGTGAGATGTAGGCATTGCAATTTGGCCCCTATAAACAGTTCTTATAAATCTTAGATGCTAGCTTGCTTTCTTGCTGCTTTCTCTTAACATCAGTTCATTTGGATTGCTGATGAGTGATGTTTCAGGTAATTGGGTGTCTTAGAGCAATGGTTAATTTCATGCTTATTGAGATCTCCTAGATGCCGAGAATCATTATGTCCAACAGAGGGCTCCTTTTCAAGGGCAATTACTCAGAAATCACAGACAAATGTCATTCCTCTGCCAAGCCTTGCTCTAACCCCGACATCAGCCATGGGAGGTACACTCATCCCTTGCAAGGTTGTCTTCACCATCAAAAAGATGACACTGTTCTCTAGCTTTCTCTCTGCTACTTCTCTTTTCCATTCTGATCCTTCACATTTCTCCATGACCTCATGCTTCTTCTGATTGCCCACACCCCATCATCAGGGTACTCAACATGGGAAAGGAGTTCTCCCTAAAGTAGGGTGACCAGACGTCCAGCTTTTGGCGGGACAGTCTAGATTTTTAACAATTTGTCCCGCATCCCACGGCGTTTTAAAAAAGTCCCGATTTTTGGAAAGAAGGCACGACAAGCTAGGGAACGGCGGGAGATAGACCAAATTTTTAATCAAGAACCCTCTTCCCCCTGGTCAATGGTGTCCCACTTTACCAATGTTAAAATCTGGTCACCTTACCCTAAAGGGGTTCCTTACCTATAGTATTTCTATGTCTCCCTCCCCCAAGCCAATCCTGCATCTCATTCCCTGTTCTGTTGCCTTCAGAGAGATCACTCGGGTAGGCTGAAAGTCGTTTGAATGTAATGTTTTTAAATATGACTAAAATAATGATAACTGATTTGAGGAAATCAGTAGAGTTACTGAACATCAATAGAGTTAAGCCCT
Source organism: Craseonycteris thonglongyai (assembly GCA_004027555.1). Taxonomy (NCBI): domain Eukaryota; kingdom Metazoa; phylum Chordata; class Mammalia; order Chiroptera; family Craseonycteridae; genus Craseonycteris; species Craseonycteris thonglongyai. Next base: position 17,012 of record PVKE010005273.1, read on the forward strand.
CCAGGAGATACTTCTGTTTTAAGGAAGACTTATCAACCTAAAGGAATTGTAAAAGGAGGCTATAGTTGAGCAAAGAGAGTCTATGCCAAAACTCCAAAAGGACCTTGTTCAGCCATATACCCTGACACTTCCAGCCCATCACTGGCTTTTGCCTGAACAGAGACAGTAACATTCACAGGACTCCTTTTCTCCCATGCTCAAGCAAGAATTAGTTGTGAGTTGTCCTGAAACACAGAGAGAAGCAATGAGAATTCTGTCTCTCTGCATCATTCATTTATTAAATATTTGTTGAACATCTGTTATGCCAGGTATGGAGGCCTAAGAAACTCACAACTTTACATTCTAGATAAAGAGCTAGGCATATATACAAATAAGGACAGTAGAGCATGAAAGATACTCTCTTTACAAGAGGCATACATGGGGCCCTAAGGGAGAAAATTACAGAAGACTAATATGCTCCCAGGGATGAGATGTCAGGCTAAGGGGGAGTATGTGCAAAGGCCTGAAGCTGTGAGTGGTAAAGCCAGAAGTTCTGTCCAAGTGAAGGGCAGCCAGCCCTTACCCACAACCATGTTCCTTATTTTCCTACAATTGGAATAGAGGCCCCAGGGACTCAGCCAAATGGTCTACCTGCAAAGGTCAGTGAAGAATAAAATCAATTGCTCAGACACCTCACAGAGCTGATGGATTGAATGAGGTACCATAGTATAGAAAGGAGCAAAAAACTGGCCTGGGTGTGCAGGCTATGTGATTTGAGGCAATTAATTAAATTCTCAGAACTTCACTTTCTTATCTGTAAAATAGTGATAAAATATACATTCCATAAAGTTGACTTAAATGTGGAATTATAGAGGTAGTATATGTGAAGTAACTAGCACCCAGAGAAATCATTTCAGAGCACCCCAGATTTTCTGATTTCCTCTCCGGTCCCATTTCTCTGTGTGAAAAATCTAAGTTGCAATGACAGTTTTCAACCACAGCAGAATGAAGCAACTCCCAGCATTCACGTCTGTGGTCTCAGAGAAGCCGTACACAAGCTGACACGGGGTGTGTCCTACTTGACAGAACAGGCCCATGTACGCCCCAAATACATCCAAAAGCCATAGACATGCTGACTAATTTGCAATGACCCTGAACCTGGGTATTAGCTCCCATAGTCACCTCTTTGCTGGTCTTCTAACTTTTTTCTTTTAGCAATTCCTTAAGCCCATATTAGCTAACATTTTGGTCCTCCAATAACACCTTGAGGGACAGCCAACTAAGTGCAAAATCCAAAAACAGCTGCAGAACAGAAAAGGGGGGGCACCGTGGGAGGAGGTGGATGGGCACCCCACTCCACTACCTTACTGAGGATCAACTCTGACCAGTGTGCCAAGGTCCCCCAGGCATGAAAGACAGCATTGTTCTGAGAAAGTCCCGGAACTGAAAGAGGACTTTCAAAACTATCAGGTTCACCCTTTGCCCTCAGACCAAGACTACCTAAGAACTATAGCAACGATGGAAATATGTATAATTATTGAAGAGACCTTCATTTTATGAGCCACCAAATAGGTTTTTAATCCTCCTTACCGCCTCCCCAAACTCAGGAAACACATACAGATTGACCTCAACCAGCTCTGAGTGACAAGCAGAGAAAACAAAGCAGAAAGGAGAAGGGGGGGAAATGTGTCCAATTAAACCTGTAGGATTTAATTGCCCGTATGGAGTTAAGCTAGACCAGGGTGATATCAGAGGACAGCTGGAGGAGGGAATGTCCGCAAACATTAAGGGCTGAGTCTGGGGGCGGGGCAGGCCCTGAGGCTATTTAAACATTTAATGCCAGTTTAACTCCCATGTTAAATACCAGCTAGATTGCTCTCATGGGAGACCAGAAACAAAGCAGCAACCTCAATTCATTCGTTCATTCATTGGGTACCTACTGTGTGCCAAGGGTGTGCCCAGGCCTCCATCATGTCAAATCCTCAGTAAGTTGGGTGGACACACGAGTATGAGGGTTATTGCCCTTTGATAAGAGCAACCTTCGTAATCTGAAACACGCTCTCCAGCTGACCCTGTGAAGGCAAGAAGTCATGCCATACCTTGCTTCTCTTTTCGCTGCTGCCATCACCAACACAGGGCCAGGCATTTTGGAGGTGCTCAATAAATTCTATTTGACCCATCGAGAAGACAAGTTCCCTGACCTCAGGAGAGCACTTAATCCACTAAAAGAAAACTTCTTCAGAAAGACCTATTTTATAGATTTCTAAAGACAGCCTATGTGCTCAGAATAAGTCATTGGACATGATAGAGACCACATTCAGCGTGCCCCTAAAATGCAGGCACATGTGGTACAGGACATGAACAGACTCCAGACTTGCAATTGCTTTGTTTTAACCTTGGCAGCCCTGCAGCTTGGCTCCCACATCCAAAGGGATGATGTATTTTCCCATATTTATTATTTGCCCTGGACTACTGAGGGAAAAAGCAGAGCAGCAGGCCGATGTGTCTCAGTGTTCCTGCCAGGAATAACACAGAGACCTTGCACCAGCGCCTCATTAGCTTATGGAAAACAGTTCCCTAAGGAAACTGCAGGGTGTAAATAAATTTAAAACATTTCAGCCTTTTGAGGCCTGCAGATGCCAAATTTGTAAAACAGTGGTGGCCCAAGAACGCTGTAACATTCTGTTGCACGTCTCATAAATTCAGCTTAAGTTCTGTCTGTTAGTAAGCAAAATAATATGATATCACTAACATACTTTTTTAATGTAATATGTATTACATTGTTATATTTATAAGAAGCCAAAATTTTGTTGGGGAAGAAAATTCAGTCTAAAAGAACAGGATAGTTCTAGAGATATTCATGCATGTACCTTCCTAACTCAAAGCCCTGCTTAAGGATATATTCTCCATTGATGCTACACCATGCTTTACTACACAGGCAAAACTTATTATAGTTTCATATATTATCCACTCTTTAAACATAATGCTACAAAGTATTATACATGAGAGAAACCTAAATCTCTGACTGAATACTTCTCTTTTAACTACTAACAAGACACACAAGATGAGCAGTATCTTAGACTTACAAGTCAGAGACAACATTTTGTCGAATCCCCTCATTTTATAAACAAAAACACTGAGACCAGAGAAGCAAAGTAGTTTATCAGAATCACACTGCAGGTTAGTGGCAAAGCTAGTAGAACACAGGATTCCCTCTGTGTGTCCACTGCTCTTAAGACAAATGGGAATCAGAGCAGCATAGCACTTAGCACCCTGCCTGGCATATGGTGAGCACTCAGAAAATGTTGGCTGTGATTATCACTGTTACTATCATCATTTCTGCTACCCCCAAGATGCTAAGTAATACAGCTCACTTTTATCTCTTTGTAACAGTGATGACTTCTATGAGAAGCTCAAACTAGGGTTAGTTGCTCATATCTGTTATCAGAATATTTTTAAATATTGCTTTGACCCAGTTTCATTCATCAGGTGATCCTCCCCAATATTAACTCCTGGGCCCAAGAAATTTCATACACTCTTAGTTTTCTTTATAAGACATACTGTATTCATTTCCCACTAAATCATGATTTATTCTTTGAGTACCAACAGACTGTAAACTTTATAAGGGTAGGAACCACACCTACTTTTTCATCATAATAGCCCCAAATCCTAGGGCATAGTAGGCAATCCAATATTTCATGGTCATGGTGCCACTGATGGGGACACAAAGGCAAGTAAGAGTTCCACAGACTGACCAGGCTAATTCTTCTTGAAATTACTTCAATTTTTAGCCCATACCATTTCTATAAATTGTTGGATCTTTGTATTTACCTCTTCAGATTATAATCCATATTCCTAAAAATCCAAAGATAGTCCTCAAACAAGATTTCATCCAAGACTTATCTTAAGTAATAGCCCTAATAATAATAGCACATCCCAAATATATTAGAGAAAGGTGATCCTTAAGAGACAGATAGATACTTGGGCTCTATAATAAAAGAAAGCTATATGTTTAGACTAAATAATAAAAAGGATATCATAATTTTTAAAGAAAAGAGGACATTAACCTAAATTTAATTCAAATCAGATAAAATGAACCTCTCTAAAGAATTAAGTTCTGAGAAGCTATGTGATCTGTACCAAAGGTACATAGCGCCTGAGTTAGAAAAGTTCTCGGCACAAGTTTACAAATCACAATCTGAAAATTAATGCCAGTAACTAACACCTGGTCACAGGGTAAGGCTAATCCCAAGAAGGGAGTAGCTGGGCTGCCTGGAGGTGCACAATCAAGGTCCCAATTCATGGGTGAACTTCTCAGGGGGTTCTAGAGTACAGTGTTCTGGAGGGCTTGTTAAAACACAAATAACCAGCCATCCCCAGAGTTTCTGGGGTAGAACCACAGTTTGCATTTTTAGCATGTTTTCATGTGATGTTTAGGCTGCTGGTCCAGGAACCCCTAGTATAGAATAAGCACAACACATGCACACACATTCCAAGACTTTGACAGCAAAGAATGCCACTGACCTGCTGGGTATGTACTACGTTTGCCTGTTTTTAATTCCTTGAGCCATTCACCAATTACTTGTGCTATTAATATACATCTGAGTGATTCTCAAGCCCAAGGAGAAGGTGAAATAATTAAGAAGCCATTCCAGCTAACGAGAAAAAAATATAAAGATAGACTGAGATGGAAACCTGAAGAAAAAAAAGTTCCTGAGATTTAGAAGCATCAGAACCAAAGGCAAAGAGGTGGTGAGTGAATGACCCTGACAGAGAAGGGCAAGTGGATGAGAAGAAATTGTACCACTGGAATGGCGCCAATGAACTGGGGCTCCTCTGGGCTGTGAATCCAGACCTTGTAAATATTAGAACAGCCCCATTCATTAAGTGCTTCTTATTCCAGGCCCTGTCCTAGAAGCTCTACACGTCTCTCTGAAACCTCATGACATGCTCTGCAGTAGTGAATAGCTCTCTTTTACAGATATGGAAACAAAGGCTCACGAAGAATTAAGCACTTAGCATCAAGGTAGCCAGTAAGTAGTAAACTCAGGACTCAAACTCTTGTCTGGCTGACTCTCAAGCTTGACTCTTCTCACCAAAGCAATCTGACAGCAATTCCTTTTCTCTAAAGATAAAACCTAAAGGAGAAGTTATTGAGGGAAACCACATACAATAGCATGTGGCTAGAATTGAGTAGGGCACATAGAGTAAGAGAGGGCATAATAGAGTGGCTCACACTTCAACTTTTGGACTAAAAGACCTACTTTAAGGTCTGCGCTTCTCCACTTGGAAGCAAATCACATAATCTGATCCCAATTTTCTTATCTGCACAATGGGGATATTAATAGTTAGTTACCTTCCAAGGTCATTAGAAGGCATACAGATATATTTTTTACATTAGACTTAGTATATTTTCAGTGCATTGCCTAGCAAATAGTAGATGTTCAAAAATGAAGGCAGCAGTGTTAAAGATGATGATGGTGGAGAAAGGACTAAGACCCTAGCAGTTAAGGAGCTAGAAAGAGAACCTTTAACAGCTTTAAATAAGTTTCAAATCTCCAGGTTCAAATCAAACCTACATCCAATACAAAGAGAATCTGCCACTGGAATGTGGAAAACGGAGAGGTATCTGAAGATTGGAAATAAGCAACTTCTCAATCTACTTTCAAAAAAATAAAAAATATATATATTCCAGAAATTCTAGACTTTCAAGCTTATGGTTTAGCCAGTATAGGCAGTACTTGGGCATCACAATGGAGCATTCCTTCATAATTTAGAGAAAACAAACAAGGCTTCCCCCTGAGGATTATCCAATAAAATCAACACATAATGCTGGACTTGAGACCAAAAATATTAAACGTCACCTTGAAGACACAGTGGCTCACTGGCTCCAATAGGTTTCACTGGAATTTTATGGGAGATATTGACAGAACCAGAGGAAGAGCATAAAGGGGAGATTGATAAGAAATAAGATATCGGGGGTGGAGGGGTGGGGAGAAAGTCAGATTGGCGGAAGTAAGCTATAACTCTTCTTTACTAAGTTAGCTGTAGTCCAAATATCTGAACAAAAAACTCCTTGAAAATAGGAACTATTTTTACCCGCTTTTGCATCTCCAGGAATTAACACATTGCCCAGCACAACTGAACATATGAGGCTATCTGCATTCTGGGATACCGAGGCTATGATGACAGCCTTCACAAAGGATGGGCTTTGCGTGTCATTCAAAAGTGTTCCCTGGTCTGAAGTCCCAAGTGCTTCTTAACCTGATACTCTAGCCCCATTCTACTCTCCTTTCCAGAGTGGTTTGCCATTCCTTTTTCTAAATCAACTCCTGCCAAATGATCTACTCATGCCCTCAACCAAGCGGCCATACATTCTCTTGGCTCTTTACTTTCCTACATTATTTGTCTCAACCATAAATGCTCTCTCTACTTTTTTGTACCTTCTGAGATTCTACTTCTAGAAATCTCTGCTGACCATCTCAGAAGAACTTTCCGTCTCCCACTTTCAAACTCTTTGAACTCTTGTTTCTCTACCACTCATTCGGCATTCACCAAATACCATCTTGTGTTGGTGTTTGTGTTTTATCAAATGACTGTGTCTTACCTCTCTTAATGAACTACAGACATTGCATCTTAATCATTGTTGCATTCTGCCTTGGCCAAGCACAGAATTAGCACTTAATACATGTTTGTTGCTGCCGTTAATGATGAAAAGCAAATGCTCTAGTAATTCCAAGGCATCTGACATTCCCAGCTCACCCACTCTCTGTGTCATAATCTTTGTTCCAATGCAGATAAATAATCTCTCTTCTACCACAGTTTTCATGGCTCCCTCCCTGTGTCCTGACTAATGGGGACAAAAAAAAAACAAAAAAAAAAACACTTGTTACTTGTCAGGGCCTAGCTGGGAATGTGTACACTGCTAAATGCTCCCGGGCTCTCATATTTCCAGTATCTCTGCAGGCCTGCTTTTCATTGCCAAGCAGCTTATAGAATCTTCTAAAAAGCATTTAACATCCTTGGGCCTCTGGCCCTAAATGTCTCTGCCCTGTCACATAGGATTATCATTAAGGTAAACTAGATAACAGACTAAAAATTCTCTGAGAAGTGTAAAGTTCTAGGCAAAAGAGAAGTGGTTTAAGAAACCAACTTCACCCCTTTGGGCCTATAGGAGATCAGTTAGTTTGGTACGTTGGCAATCTAACCACTTGAAAGAATTGTCCTATTTTCTTAGAACCTAGTTTTGGTTTTGTTTTAATCACAGAGAGTCTACATATTAGACAGATACAGGCCTAGAGAGAAATTCTTGGGCAGGAAGGAATTTAAGCGTTCATGAGACATCATCAGGATGGCGGAGTGAGAGGAGCTCTTGAAACCTCTCCTGGAATGACAACAATTTAAACAACTAAAATCCAAACAGAGAATCCCTAAGCAGCACATAGCCTCGGCTGGAAGACTCAAGAAAATACCTAAAGCTGGAGAAATGGAGACAAGTGAGAGAGAAGGAAAGAGAGCCGTGTGGGACCCGCTGCGCAGCAGGACCCCGAGACCCACCCGTGACGACCCAGAGGCTGACCAGAGTCCAGCAGAGGAGAGACTGACGGCGGTGGGAGCTGGGGGCGCGGGTCCAGGAGCAGAACGACTCTGGGCGGGTGGGAGGCCTGGAATAGACAGAGGCGGAGGCGCAGACAGCAGAGTGCAGGGTGGACAGAAAAAGCGGGCGCAGCTGATAGTGGCTAGAGGCCCCGGTGGGAGGGCGGGGGGAAGTGGCCGGTGAGCACTGAGGGCAGCCAGAGCATGGGGCAGGAGGCCAGAGCAAGGCCCCAGCAGCACCCAGAGATCAGGGTGGGTGACCAGAGTGAAGATCCGGCTGCCGGCGCTGGAGCTGGGCGGCTGGAGCTGGGGCCCCGCAGAGCGTGAGGCCAGCAACTGGAGCCAGAGGCGGGTGATCCCGTGACTGGAGCCGGCGGTTCCAGTGGCTGGAGCGCCAACATATGATGGTGGCTGAGGCGCAGAGTGGCCCTCAGTGAGGTGGGGTTCCAACCGGAGCACTGCATGGCCTTGGACAAGAAGCCTGGCTGCTTCCTCTCTCTCTCTTCCAAAGCTTGCCTGCCAGCCCTGCCCAGAGCCTACCTTCAGTGAGCTGCTGCTGGGAACCCACCATTAAACAGACCTGTGACTTTTCCAACAGATCCCACTCCTACCTTTCCCGCTAAAGCCAGCAGAGGGAATTAGGTGTGGCAGCTTCTGACAGCAGTGGGATCTCAGAAGCATAAAATACCATCACCCACCATACCTTCCCAAAGAGGAGGCATACAGACACCAGGGTGACTGAGTCAAAGAGAAGCCCACTTTCTAAGAAGTCTCCCACTGCAAGAAAACCAAATAACTAAGAGAAAATATTGTAAGACACTAACACCAGCTAAGAAGTAAAAAGAAAGATTTGTTCCTTATGTCCAGAAAAAGAAACGCTCTAGCAGCAATAAATACCTTTGTGAACAAAGGAGCTCAGAAAGAAGGAGAAAAATCTCCAGAAAAGAAACTTGATGATATGGAAACATATGAGGTAAATGACACCGAATTCAAGGCTGCAATTCTGAAAACACTCAAAGAGATCAAAGAAAACTGGTGGAGTACACAGAGAGGGCTAAGTGATCTCAGAAAGAAAATGGAATCTATGAAAAATATGCAAATAGAAAATCTGGAGATACACAAAGTAAAAGGAAATTGACTGAATGAAGGAAAATATTTAGAAACAATGCCTCTGATAAGGTGTTAATATCTAAAATATACAAAGAACTCATACAACTCAACAACAAAAAAACAAACGATCCAGTTAAAACATGGGCAAAAGACCTAAACAAACACTTCTCCCAGGAAGACATACAAACAGCCAACAGATACATGAAAAAATGCTGAACATCACTAGCGATTAGGGAGACACAAATTAAAACCACAATGAGATACCACCTCACACCTATTAGAACGGCTATCATCAACAAGACAAGGAATAACAAGTGCTGGAGAGGTTGTGGACAAAAAGGAACCCTCATACACTGCTGGTGGGAATGTAAACTGGTACAACCACTGTGGAAGGCAGTGTGGAGAGATTCCTCAAAAAACCAGGAATGGAATTGCCATATGACCCAGCAATCCCTCTTCTGGGTATCTACCCAAAGAACTTAAAAACCTTAATTCGCAAAGATATATGTTCCCCAATGTCCATTGCAACAGTGTTCACAGTGGCCAAGTGGTGGAAACAACCAAAGTGTCCTCTGATAGATGACTGGATAAAGAAGTTGTGATACATTTACACAATGGAATACTACTCAGCGGTAAGAAAAGATGAAATACAGTAATTTGTGACAACATGGATGGACCTTGAAACATCTTATTAAGCGAAATAAGTCAGACTGAAAGAATCAAGAAACATATGACCTCCCTTATAGGTGGAATATAAAACTGAAAGGAACCAAGAAACAAAGACTCATGGACACAGTCAATAGTTTACTGATTACCTGAGGGTAGGCAGGGAGGTGGGTGGGAGAGCGAGGAAGGAGGGTGGAGTAGGGAGGGGGCATCAAATATATGGTGATGGAGGGAGAGCTGATTCTGGGTGGTAAGCACATAATGCAATTTATAGACAATGTGATGTAGAATTGTACACCTGGAAACTATGTAATTATTATCAAGCAGTATCACCCCAATAAACTTAACAATAAAAAACAAACAGAAAAGAAAAGAAAGGGTTCATTATGTTAAGTTCGTTTTCTTTTGTGGTCTAATTCTGAATGTAGACATCCTGAAAGGTGTTTTTGTTTTGTTTTGTTTTGTTTTGTTTTGGATTTTGTTTTTGTTTTTGTTTTGTTTTTTCATTTCAAATGCTTCAGACAATAGCCCTGAGAAAACAGCAGGGATTGCTCACACATGCAAAACAGCTGAGAACAGAAGGTCAGGCAGGCCTGGGAACCCTTAGTCCCTTCAGATTTCTCCAATGCTGTGGGCCATAAGTAGCTGCATGGATTCCACAAATAGCTAAGAGAAGTCAGAGAAAGACTCCTCCCCCAACCAACCCTGTAGTTAGTTCTTTCTTCTACTAGAGGCTGCTTAGAGAAGAGAATGCCCAAAAGAAATGTTCTTTATCCCCCACAGGATATCTTAATTAGGCTGCTGAACAGACACTGACACACTCAGCTAAGTCACCCTCCACCATCTACTGAGGGCTTGCTGAGCACCTACCAGGGCCCTAAGGCCACCCAAGCTTTAGGATTCCTATATACGCCTGGAAGGGCCTGATGCTTGACACATGACACTTAGAAAATTCTGAGGAAGATGAGTGAGTGGCTCATTGGGTTGAGCGCTCACTTTGCAGCCCTGGAGACCAAGGATTGAATCCTGGTCCCAGCCCGTGCAAACCCATATGCTGAACTGGGGTGTGCTTCCCATGCAGGGAGCCCCTAGTTTGGTTCTCACCCTCCAGTTCAGCCCCTGGCTTTAGGGGGTCGTGCCTCCAATGCGGGAGGCCCCCGGCCCGGTTCCAGCCCTGCACAGCCCCCACCCACCTGTGTGGAATGAAACCATGTCAAAAACTGATGACATACAACTATGGAGACTGCTCTGGGCCATCCCCCTTCTCTCTGTGTCTCCCTGTCTCTGTCTCTCTCTCTGTCTCTGTCAAAAACAATAAAATAACTCTTAAAAAAAAAAAAAAAAGAAGAAAGAGAGTTCTTTGGCCAAAATACTAGTGCTCTCTCCAAGGCACTTCCCCTTAAAAAGAGATTCTTCATTAACCTTAAACAGTCTCCACCCTTTCACGCTGCTGATTGCATCAGGCCTCCCTTCAGAACAGATATTGATAAGTGAACAGGTTATCATAACACCACTTAAAAGGTGAATGTCTCGGTACAGAAAACATAGTAAGACCTTTCCCTGATCCACCTACACATAGAAACTGGGATGTATAATAGTCAGTCAGCTGAGGCTGCTGTAACGAAACCCCACAGGCTAGGTGTCTTGAACAACAGAAATTTCTTTTCTCACAATTCTGAAGGCTAGAAATCTCAGATCAAGGTGCCAGGCTGGTCAGCTTCAGGTGACAGCTCTTTCCTGGGACTGAGGAGAAAGAGCAAGATTTCTGATGTCTCTCCTTATAAGGACACTGATGTCATCATGAGGGCCCTAACTCCATGACCTCACATAAACCTACCAAAGGCTGCATCTCCAAATAGCACCCCACTGGGGGTTAATGCCCCAACATATGCATTTGAGGAGATAAAAACATTCAGTTCATAACAGAATCCCAGAGAACATCCAGACCCATCCTAGATGAAACACTATACCAATACAAGGACCAGGAAAGCCCATCTCTACTACTTCATTAACGAGAATGGCCTCAGGTCTCCATTCAACCCATAATTCTGTTGGCTTCCAAGCCTTTAAATGGGCCAAGAGTGGGGAGCCCTAAATATGAACCCCTGCCTTCAACCTAATATTTTAGTTATTTATCACCCTCATTTATTATATTTTGACAGTCTTAGAGATTGAGTTTATTAATAAATATTGCATGCAAATATAAGCATAATGTTCCATATAGTTTTGTTGATACACAAGCACTTGGAAACTAATTTGAATAAAAAATAGAAGACTAAGTGCATAAAAGCCTGATGGGCCACTCCCATATTCCATTCCTGCCCCAAAGGCCTCTTGACCTGAATCTCTCCTCAGAGTGTGCTCTCACACATAGATATGATAGTCAAGACATTTACCAACTGACCAATCCACCACATAGCACTCAGCAAAGGGCTGGGCAGGGCCCTGGCGGCCCCTTCAGTGCCCAGACCATTTACCAACCAAGACTAAAATCTTTCCAGGTTTAACAACCAAAACAGGTACTTAAAATGGGTAAGTACCATCTGAGGCTTGGCCCTGGTGGGCACAATCTTACCACTAGAAAGCAGTGCGTCTCCAGAGCTCATGCACGGGTTTTGAACTTCAAGGCTCCCACTCAGCACTTACTCCCTCATCAGCGCTCCACCCTATTTTCTCCCTGTGTTTTTCTGGATGTCGCTGACTTATTACACCAGATGATATGCTCTTTTGAGACACCACCCCACTGTCATGCACTGCCTATAGGAATTAATCCCATGCTTTGCACACAGTAATTCATCAAATGATACTGAATGAAACTTTTCCTGAGCCTTTGGAACTACCCAGATAATACTGACATCATTGCCTGATGGACATGTGTTATGTTCATATATTAGAGAAGTAAGCCTAGTGTGGCTGTGCTTGGAGAGGGAGCCTCTAAGGAAGTCATTAAGGTTAAACGAGGTCATAAAAGTAGCACCCTGACAGACAGAATTAGTGTCCTTATACAAAGAGATACCAGAAACCTTGATCTATGCCTCTGTCCCACACACACAAGGAGAGGACATGTAAGCACACAATGAGAGGCAGCCACCAACAAGCCAAAGAGGCCTTCAAATAAAACCTACCTTGCCAATACCCTTGATCTTAGACTTCCATCCTCAAGAACTATAAGACATAAGTTTCTTATACACTGAAAACTATAAGACATTATTAAAAGAAATTGAAAAATACACAAAGAAATGAAAAGGTATTCTAGGTTCAGGGATTGGAAGAATCAACAGTTAAAATGGCCATATTACCCAAAGCAATATACAGATTTAATGCCATGACATTTTTTAAGAAATGAACAAAAAATCACCAAATTTGTATGGAATCACAAAAGACCCCAAATTGCTAAAGCAATCCTAAGCAAAAAGAACAAGGCTGTATCTTGGAGTATCACACTCCCTGACTTCAATTTATACTACAAAGTGACAATAATCAAAATAGTATTGTATTGGCAGAAAAACAGGAACACAGACCAATGAAATAGAATTGAGAACCCAGAAATGAAGCCACATATATATGATCAGATAATTGTCAACAAAGGAGCCAAAAACATACAATGAAGAAAAGAATTTCTCTTCAATAAATGGTGCTAGGAAAATTGTAAAGCCACATACAAAAGAATGAAGCTAAACTTCTATTACCATATACCAAAATTAACTCAAAATGGATTAAAGACCTAAATATAAGACCTGAAACAATAAATTTCATAGAGGAAAGCTTAGGTACTAAACTTATGGACCTTAGGTTTAGAGCAGATGTTACAAATTTGACCTCAAAGGCAAGAGAAGTAAAAGCAAAAATAAATGAATGAGACTATATCAAACTAAAGGCTTCTACACAGCAAAAGAAATCATCAACAAAACAAAGAGGAAACAATTGAATGGGAGGAGATATTTGCAAACAATGCCTCAAAGAAGGGGCTAATATCCAAAACATATAAAGAACTCATAAAACTAAACAACAATAAAATCCAATTAGAAAATGGGCAGAGGACCTAAACAGACATTTCTCCTATGAGACATACAAACACCCAACATATATATGAAAAGATGCTCAACTTCACTAGCTATTAGGGAAATGCAAGTCAAAAGCACAATGAGGTATCACCTCATGCCTGACGGAATGGCTATTATCAACAAGGTAAGAAGTAACAAGTGCTGGAGAGGCTGTGTAGAAAAAGGAACCCTCATACACTGCTGGTGGGAATGTGAACTGGTACAACCACTACCACAGTCAGTATGAAGATGCCTCAAAAAATTAAGGAAAGAATTACAATATGACCCAGAGATCCCTTTTTTGGGCATTACCCAAAAAAATCTAAAAACATTGAATACAAAGATATCTTTGTGAATATAAAGATATATGTACTCCTGTGTTCATTGCAGCACTACAGTGGCCAAGACACGGAAACAACAAAAGTATTTTTTGATAGATGATTGGATATGAAGATGTGGTACATATACACAATGGAATATTATTCTGCCATAAGAAAAGATGAAATACTGCCATTTGCAACAACATGGATGGATCTTGAGATCATCGTGCTAAGTGAAATAGGTCAGAGAGAGTAAGTCGAGAACCATTTGATTTCACTCATATGTGGGATATAATACTGAAAGCAACAAACAAGATAGACAAGGAAACAAAGAAAAACTCATAGATGCAGACAACAGTTTAGTGGTTACCAGAGGGTAAGGGACAATGGGGAGTAAAGGAGGAAAAAGAGAGTTAGATGGATATATGGGGACAGAAGAAGAACTGACTCTGGGTGGTAAACACACAGTGAAACACATAGATGATGTATTATAGAATTGTACACCTGAAACCTACATAATTATTAAGCAATGTCACCCCAATAAATTTAATGAAGATTTAATAAAGAAAGAAATTTCTGTTGTTTAAGTCACTCAGTCTGTGGTATTCTGTTACGGCAGCCCAAGATGACAATGTAGCGTTCTGGTTTCTTTCATGCTCATAACAACCCTATTAAGTCAGTAGTATCATCTCCATGTAAAAGGTATGAAAATTGAGGCTTTGTGAGGTCACCTAATCGGTCTGTGATCATAGAGAAAGTAAATCCAGCACCGATTCAAGTCTCCATTAAACAGACCACAAAGCCTGTGTTCTTAACCATGAGGCATGACCGCCACCTACAAGTGCCTCACAACAGAAATAATAATAATCACCACAATAATAGCTAACATATATAAAGTGCTTAAATGTTGAGGTTTCATGTTAAGCACTTCTCATTTAAACTCAATTCATTCTTCCAACAACCCTTCGAGTCAGTGCAATTATTCTCCCCATTTTAATAGCAACTAATGAAGAAGTGGAGGATGTCATGCCTCCCTTCATTTCTGATTCCTATTAGCATTCTGCTTTATTCCTCATTTCTCCCTGTATGGAGAGTCACGGGCCATTTTGTTGGGTGGTGAGTGACTTTCCAAACAGCCTTCAACTCTTCCTGGAACAGGGCAGGGTGTACTCTGACGTTTCTTCTTCTGATCCACCTAATAGCCGGTGTCGGAGCCTCACTGGTCTCACAAGGGCCATGTCTGGAAAAGAGCCAGACGAGATGCTTTCTGCTGGTAGTCTCTCATTTCTGTCAGTTCCCACACGACCCGGTCTGATACTGCGGGAAGCAAATCAGATCCAGGCGTATGCGAAGGAGCAGGTCCAACCCCACTCTGCTCTGGAGCGGCAGCCTCCACCGGCCCTCCTCGCAGCCCCCGGGGCCTGTGCAGGTGGCCAGTAGCACAAGGCTCGGGTTCTGTCAGGTTGTAGAACAGTCCTCATTCCAACAGCTGATGTGGATCAGGGATCACTGATATCCATTTTCCTGGTCTGCTCCAGGACGTTAACAGAAGGTTCTGGACTCTTTTCCACTAGGGGTCAGAAATGCAAGCCCTGCTTTCAAGCCCAACCTTGTCCCCAAAGCTCCTAAAGCTGACTGCGTCTTCCTTGGACCCCCAGGCTTCCTGAAGGTGGCTTCACCCCTTTGCATGGCTTCAGTAAAGAGTCTGACATCACAGCATGCCCAGAGTGTGAAGCAATAAGTGGGCCATGCTCCAAGAAAATGTCTTTTCTCCTCACAGGACCCCCAGAGCAGCCCAAAGAAAGGCTATGTACCCTCTGAGAAATAATTTGTGAAGCTGAGAGTAGTACATTCAACCACCTCACTGGGATTTCACTAGAGAGTCAAACAGGGTACTATGGCTGCTCAAGAGCAGCAACTCTGTGCCCCAGCGCTGTGGCTACCAGGAGGACGAATGGGAGGCATGGAATTTCTAGAAAAGGGGACACACCACCCATCTTTAGTAGACACAATCTGCTCAGGGTGGAGTTAGTACATGACAAACCAACATCTAAAAAGTTGTCCGCAGTCAATAGTTTGGTGGTTACCTGAGGGAAAAGGGGAAAGTGGGTGAAAGAGCAGGCGGGTGGGGGAGTGGGCACCAGATGTGTGGTGATGGAGGGAGAGCTGACTCTGGGTGGTGAGAACATAGTGTAACACATAGACGATGTAATGTGGAGTTGTACACCTGGAACCTATGTAATTGCTACCAACCAATGTCCCCCCAATAAAGTTAACAGTTAAAAAACAAAAAATAAATAAAGAACTGTCAGGTGTATTTCTCAACACCAACTTGCCCGCACCCCTGCTTTTCCTGAAGAGGCCCTACCAAACATGAGCCTGCCCTGTGGATCTGGGTGGTTCCTCTGAAGAACAGCATTTAGCTGGAAACAGGCTGGCTGTTCCTTTGCACCAGCCTGGTGGAACCCAAAGGAGGCACCGTGTATGAGCAGTGCCTTCGCTTGCTCTCCATCATGCACTGAGCAAGATGAGGCTACGCCAAAGGGAGGGCCACATAATAGAAGTGACACTTCCCACCTCTCTCCTCCAAGTGCCTCTAAACACAGTTCTTCCCCAACATTTCTAAGGACTATTTACCAGAAATCCCCACCAATAATACTGAACAATGTGACCAAGTCTGTCCAACTTGCAGACCGTGGGCCACATGTGGACCAGGACAGCTTTGGATATGGCCCAACACTAATTCATAAACTTTCTTAAAACATTATAAAATTGTTGGTGACCTTTTTTTTTAGCTCATCAGCTATCGTTTGTATTACTGTATCTTCTGTGTGGCCCAAGACAATTCTTCTTCACATGTGGACCAGAGAAGACCAAAGTTTGGACACCCAAGGTAGATTATTGGCTCTTTACCAAGAGATGTGCTTACCAAACTCATGGAAACACTCAGAAGACAGGAGTGAATGTGTGCTTCCATGCTGCCTTCGCAGAAGCTGGGAACAGGCCAGCAGATAGAGAGGTCACTGTCAGCAAGATTTATGCTCACCCAGCAGGAGTGGAAAGGCAGCAGAGTTCCATGGCTCACTGAAGTTTGAGGTTAACTGATATAGCATAAAAATATAAACCACTGTTTTCTGAAAGTGACCATTAAATACAGCATTCAATCTTCTTGGGACTGTAAGCCATTCTTCAGTATGTCCAATAAAATGTCTCTTTATTATTATCAGAATCTTCTTTAAAAGATTCATGCAGCTAGCAGCCTTCTACTGACAAGACAGACTCAGGGAAAGTAATTTTTTTTCTCTTAAAAGAGTCATATTAAAGTAACTTATTTTAGTAACAAATTGTATGATGCTTTAGCAACACATAATAAAAAAACCAAGTTCTTAAACCTGAGCCATGGCCACAGACTCCTGCTCACCCAGTACCCTGTCAGGTTCCAGTCTGATCTGTATCCTGAAATGTGTGCTGTTTCTTTTTATTGTTAGGTGACATATATTCTATCGGAGGGAAAAGAAAAAAAAAGTGAGAAATTTTTCTAAAGTTCAATCACTCTGCAAGGACCAGAACACAAACTGAATGTCTCCTAAAACTTCACAGGCAATCTTAGAAGGAAAGCAGACATTGGAAAATAAGAAAACAAAAATCCATTTTTATGAAAAATGCAGAATAAATCTTGAATGGTTGTGTTTGTGAAAGCCTCTCCTCTAAGGACTTATAGTGCCTGCAAATACCTGTGCACACACAGCACACGGTGGTGGCTACCCAACTGTCATGGCCAAGCACCTTTCTCTCTTGCTCTTTTCCACTACAGAGGCTGAGAAAAACTGAACACTTGCTTTCCAAGCCTCCCGTGCAGCTAGAAAAATCATATGACCTATGTCCTGCCTATGGGAAGCGTAGAAACATCTTGTGGGAGGCACATGAGGAAGAATTGTCCTTCCTAATGAGAACAGAGGGGCTCATTTTGCCCTCAAGTTGAGTACATGGGCACCAGAACTATGCAGTCACCTTGCAGCCATGAGGGGCAAACCAAGAGATTTCCAGAGATGCTATAGACCAAGAGAATTTCAGAAACACTAAGCCAGCATTTCACGGCTACTAGAAGTGTTCAGCCAGTCCTGGAACCACGTTCCTCCAAACTTCTTAGCAAATAAACAATATGCCATCTTTCAGCTAGGTGACCACTTGTCAGCTTTTTCTGTTCCTTGCAGCTAAAAGCATTCCACAGCATACAGTGAGCATCCTCTGTTCTTACTTGAAGCAGAATTTGGCATGTCACCGCAGCCTCTAAATGCAAATCTCTTTCTTCCAAGCCTTAGCAATTAATGCACATTTTTGCTGAAAATCTTGGAGCAACTTTATCCAACCTACAGCCTGTGGGCTGCATGCAGCCCAGGATGACTTTGAGTGAAGCCCGACACAAATTCATAAACTTTCTTAAAACACTGTGAGATTTTTTTTGTGATTATTTTTTATCTTGTCAGCTATCATTAGTGTTAGTGTATTTTATGTGTGGCCAAAGACAATTTTTCTTCTTCCAATGTTACCCAAGGAAGCCATAAGGTTGGACGCCTCTCTCTTAGAGGAATATGAAGAAGGTTAGGTCACACATCACCCACTGAGATTTAATATGAATCCAGAAGAAACCAATTTGTTTCCCTCCAAAGTCCCAGTTTCGACCCAGTTGCATTGCTTCCTCCTAACATTTTTCCCATGCAGATTTCTCAGCCTGGCTATCCTCACTCTGCAGTACCTCCTGGAAATTCCCAATTCCCAGCGCCTTTTCACCCCCGGCAATCTAGTTCTGCCCTGATTTTCTAGTGGTGAATTGTTACACACATCACTCGACTTGATAAACAAGCAGCATCACTTAGTAGAAACTGTTCTCTTTAGAAGATGAGAGGTAGGGTTGGCTAACTGGGAAGTGGGCGGTGGGGAAGAGAAGAGAAATGAAGGGAAGGTTTCTTGGAGCGTCTTCCACTAACTAGAAAGTTTTTGAAGGAACCAGCCCCACTCCCTGTCTGCATTAGCTTACTTCTCAGCATCTGTGGCTGCAGCCTCCTGTCGCTTCACTAGAACCACTTAGGTAGAGCCCACAACCCTCCGGCATTGAGACGGCCCATCCAAATGGAATGAAGGTGCTGTCGTGACAGTAGGCTGCTGTTTCATTTAATGCCAGTTCCTAGTATAAGCTAGGACACCATCTTAAGGTATCTTTGGACCACAGCTCAGATAATATAACCAAACATACTATCTTTTAAGCCCCCACCACTACCAAAGCACGTGCACAAGTGCGCGCACACACACCAAAATCACTGCGTCCTACAAGAAACTGCCCGTTGTTACGATACTGGCTCAGGCCCTAGAGACCAGGGGCCACATCCATTCAGGACTTTCTTAGGTGGCAACCAATGCCAAAAATGATGGGAAGGGCCATCTGTGGCATAAAAGATGACAAGCTATGACAGCGCTGAGCAAGCACACCATTGGACTTCGGAATTTCTTTGATGCTTGATGCTTTCCACGCCATGGGTAAGGCAAGCATGCTCTCCTGAGACAGTTTCCAGCATTTTCTCAGGTGAGTGCTTATAGAGGCCAATGCTATGGTCTCCCCTGCAGTACAGAAAAAGAAACCCTGGGCTTCAAGAAGCGTCAGCCATTTCTTTTTTTTTTACATTCTTTCTAAAAGCATGAAACTTTTTTTTCAAGTTCAAGAGCTTTCCTACCTATTGGGTTAAAAACTGAAAACCAAGAGCCTGGTTCTATCTCTCAAACATCCGCACTGGCTGCCTGTGGCCCGAGGAACGCGTAAGGCTGGTGGTGGGTGTCCTGCCCTGGGCTGACAAAGGGGCCTTCAGGACAGGGCCCGGCATTTGGAAAGTTCTTGTCTCACGATAGCAAATGCATGAAACTGAATTGTGTGGAAAGAAGGAGAAGCTGCCAGAGCTGCAAGGGCTCGTGTCCCCCTGCAGCACCACAACTGAGCTTAGAGCTACATGCCTTTCCCACCCCCTGAGGTCTCTGCCTGATCAGGTGGCACTTTGCTGGCCTCCTCTTAGCCCAGCCGTCACTTTCGACTCGACTTTTGTCAAGCATCGTGAGGCCAAGGGAAAGGCTAGAGGGTAAACCAGGAATCTGTTTATTCAAGTGTTTTCTGTTCAAGTTTCTTTTTACACTGCACCGTGCTCTTTCTCAGTCCCACGTGTACAAAGCTCAGCTTTGCCAGAAAACCTGATCACACCAGCTGCATCAGAGGCAAGGCTTTTACACGGAGCCCCGCGGGGGCCGGTTGCCTGCCTGCTCATCTGAGGAGGTTACATTTGACAGGCATTTGCTAAACGCAAGCTGCCTTGGAGGGCGCATAATCACTGCACGGATTTGATTTGATACACATGTACAGATGATGGGACTTGGGCAGAAAACAAATCACTGAGTGCATTAGAGAGCTGTTTTCCCACCCACGTATGGAGTGGGGGGTGAGGGGGGGAAACCTGCTTTGTTGCTAATTAAAAAGAAAAAAGTGCTAGGGGCACATAGCACTTCCCAAAGTCTCACTCGCCTTGCGTTTATCACTGGCTGTCCCTCGCGTTCCCCCCTGGCACAGCCAGGCCTTTCCACGGCTTGCCCGGGCCCTTCACATGTGCCGACACTGCCTCCTAGGAAGGTATGGGAATTAGAGGGGGCTGGCTCCCGTCTTTACCCAGCTGAGTCAGCCCCGCTGCTGACTCTTTACCTTATGATAACCACATTTGAGCACCATTATCAAATCACGTCAGTCTCCCACTCTGGACCACACGCTACCTGAGGGCAGAGGCTTCTTTATTCTCTCTGCTTTCAGCCTTTTCCTCGGCACACAACACTCACTCTACGAAGTGGCCATTTTCTAGAATGAAATGTGAGTTCTCATTTTTTATATTCACAAGTGCAGTCCAGCCATCCATCAGCTTCTTTCGTATCTTTAGGAATCTCAGTCAAAGCCATCAGAATTTCTCCAGAGACTTTTGCTGAGGTTCCTCCAAGCTGGCTCTGGTTGGCTGCAGTTATTTTTTAACATTTTTTTCTTTCATTCTGAAAGCACCTGTTTGAAGTAAAAGCTACAAGGTCAGCTCCGTTGGCCTGGCCCACCGAGAAGGAGTCACGGAGACGGAATTACATATTCAATGACCGTATTAGGGGAAGCACCTTTCAGAGAAGACACAGGGAGAAGCTGGGGAAAGCTGGGAAAGCCTTCAGACAGGCAGGCAGGTCTGCAGCAGGAGGGTAGATGGGCGCCTCTGAGTCCGTAGGGCAGCCTACAGAAGGTGTGGCAAAGCAGTCAGGGAGCTCTGCAATGAAGGTTGGCCATCAGAGGATGCATGTGCCCCGGATCGGGCCTGCCTTGGTCTCCTGAAAACACTCAGCCACTGGCTGGGACGAGCCCGTGGGAATCGTGGCCTCAGCACACACGTACAGGTAGCTTTCAGAACGCAGGTCCTTGCTCAATTACCCTCCTGTGGCCAGTGGTCTACAGGGCAGGTATATTCTTATGGCCATCCATCACTGTACTTAGAAAAGGGATTAATCATCTGTAAGTGGCTTTGGCCATGATTCTGTGCTCTCCTCAGCCACAGAACGTAAGTGCTACAACATGGCAAAAGTGCCACCACATTTCGGCGAGTGATTCTCTTCTCCAGAGAAGCTAGCGGTGACTTGCAGGGCCTCTGCTACACAACTCCAGGGGCAACATCACACAGTCACGTATGTGGCGAGTGCCTCCTTCCGTTGTGCAAGCAACAGTTCACCTGGAAGGGTTTCAGCCAACCCCCCACTCACCTCCATGAGGCCCCCCCAGAAAGCCTCCCTTAATAAATGCCACTCCAAGTAAAAATTAATGTCCTTGCCCTACCAACCAGACACCGCTGTCCGCAAGCAGAGGCACCTGAAGGACTCGCAAAACATATGACAACCCACCCTCTCTGTACTCGCCGATCTAGCGTCTCACCACGGCCAAAAGCCCCTCACATTGGAGTCTGGTAATCACTCTGTTCCCAACATTTGGTTGATCTTTGTGTTGAGGAAAGAACGGGGCTGCCGATAAGAAGGGCTGCAGTCAGCAGACCCCATGCTCCTGCCCCGCTACAGCACTGCAGACAGACCAGGCTGTCCGTCATGGACGTTTCTCCCTGCCCCACCAAGGTCCAACGCTGCCTCCTTTGCCCTGGCTGTCGGCTTAACATGAGCTCATGCAAGCCTCCCCTGAGACCAGAGAAGGCTTCCGAGAATTTGGTAGTAAGGCTCACATTGATCCTCAGGTCCGGCTAGAAAAACACCCCAGCCCACCCAACTGTCCACCTTGCTGTTCATCGTAAAGAGTGCACATGGAAAGACCATCCCCTCAGCCTTCCTTCCTGCTTTCCTGGCTCTCTCCCTCACCTGAGTAGGAGGGAGAGAGCCTGTGTCAGACCACATTATCTCACAGCTATCAGTTCTATCCTTAAAGTCAGTATCCATTCACAGTGTCTGAGCACTCGGACAAGTCGTTTGTCTATGTAGTTGCACGTGGCCTTGTACATAGGGCAGGTCTGCTAAGTGTTCCCTGAAATGACTGCCTCATCCCGGCTGCCCACACGGCCAGTCTCTTCACGCTGCCTGTTTACGCCGAACTGAGACATGAGCAGGCCCCTCGAATGCCACCCTTGTGCTGTATGGTCACAGCTGATTAGCCCGGACTAAACACCTGACCTAAATTTGGAGCATCAGGTCATCTGTCTTGGAAACTTGGAATTAGAATTTGAAGTCTGGTGGCATTCGTAGGTGGGACCAGGAGGGGCTGGAAGACATTCCATCATGAGGACAGAGGAAAAGGAGAGCTGGTCTACACAAAGTGAGGAGAGCAGGCAGACAAGCAGATGCTGTGTGTGCCCACCTCAGACTCCTCATGCCTCTTCAATGTGCATTAGCCAACTTCCAAGTGGCACCATTTGCCTGAGAGGAATTAGGGTATGGAGTCCCCAACTTCCTCACCCCTGAGCTGCGATAACTCTGAGTGTATGGTCTAGAAAACTAGTTATCAACCAGGACATCACTCCCCAGGGGACATTTGGCGGTGTCTTGAGACATTCTAGGTGTCACAACTAGGAGAAAGGGAATGCTACTCGCATCTGTCCTGAACACCCTACAATACTCAGGACAGCCCCCACAACAAAGAATTATCCAGCCCAAAATGTCAATAATGCCAAGGCTGAGAAACTGCTGTAGAGGAAAAGATTGAAGACTAAGCGCCCTTCACCTGGAGCCAGTAACCAGCTTGCTATGGTGCCCTCTACTGGCCACCTTCTGTCCTTCCCTCCTTCCCTGCCGTGTTTCCCTTCATCTCCCAAACACACTATCTGCACTTACATCCTTAACTCAGGCTCTGCTTCTGGGCGAACCCAAGCTAAGATACTAAGTTTCTGATATGTATTCAATTCCTGATTCCAATGCTTCCTAAGATGCAAACAATTTACAAGACTTAGCCAGCTATATACAGTTTCAGAGGGACACAGTCAACCTACAAGACTGCCCTTTGATCACCAATTTCAGGTTCAAGGAATTATCAAAACCACCTTCACTTTCAACCTAAGGAATATATCAGGCTAGACCTACTGTCTTTATGCAGCTTTCTTCAATTCGAGGACTCACTGCATTCTCTAATTGAAATCTCTATTGAGATTAGGGTGACTGACCATCCTACTTTTCCCAGGATCGTCCTGTTTTTAACAACATAAGCCCCATTCCCCAGGAAACCCTTCAATCCTGGCAAACCAGATAGTCTGTTGCCACAAAAAAAATTCAATATTTGAAGGGTTTTTAGGTTATTGGAAGACTGGTCAGTGGATCCTTCAGTCTCCATTTGAAATAAATGTGTACATATTTTACGGGTCAAAACCTCAGGGCTGGGGCAGGGTGGAAATGAGTAGCTGGATTCAGGCATGCTCCCCAAGCTTGTAACATTACTGAACAGCCAATCTGTAGGCTGGCCGCACTGAGAGACGTCCCCATGGGCCATGTGAAGCCCTTCAGCGGTGAAGCATCACAGTGTAGTAGTGACGTCATGCCTAGAAAGGTATCTGAAAATGAACGGCTGAGAGTCATCATTAATTCTACATTGGAGGGCACTCAATGAGGAGAGATGACATGCACAGCTGAAGAGAAACCTCAGTGGTCAGCAGCTGGCGTTATGAGATTATCTCATGCTGGGACTGACATCAGCCATCTCCCAAAAAAAAGGGGGTGTGGCCCAGAGGTCTGTCAGCCTTGCAGGCTGCAGGATCAAAACGCAGCAATATAATGTTTGGAAAACATGGGGATTGCTTCGTGAGAGACTCAGAGATGCCACACAGGCAATAGAAATAAAACTCATAATCCCTCTATATCAAGTCCAAAAGAGTCCAGTATTACCCCATGTTCCCGGGGAACAAAGAAAGACATGCCCTTATAAAGCTCAAAAGCTGTCCACAGAAAAATCAAAAGAGCACACTGTGGGGGATGCCAGGAAAGCTCAGTGGCTGGGTGCTTGTCTTATAATCATGAGGTTTGGGGTTCGATTCCCAGCCCCACCCCTTGCAAACCCATAGTTGGACTTCAGCTCAAGGGGTAGCTGCCAGGATGACTCGATGGTGAAGGTTCTCGCCTCTTATTCAGGGGTACCCCGTGGTTCAGTTCCTGCCCCACATGGTGGCCCCACATCCACCTGTGTGGAATGAAACCATGTCAAAACTAATGATGTACAACTATGGAGACTGCTCTGGGTCCTCCCCCTTCTCTCTCTCTCTCTCACCTTTTCTCATACAATAAATAAATCTTTATTTAAAAAAAAAAAGAGCAAGCAGGAATACAGGGATAGCTCAACAGGTTGAGTGCTTGCCTTGCAACCATGAGGTCCAGGAATTAAATCCCAGCCCCGACCTGTGTAACTGCCAGGAAGGCCATGAAGGTTCTCACCTCCCATAAGGGAGGGCCCCTATTTCCCCCCACACAGCCCCACAGCCCCCTGTGTGGAATAACACCATGTCACAACTAATGATGTACAACTATGGAGACTGCTCTAAGCCCTCCCCCTTCTCTCTCTCTCTCTCTCTCTCTCTCTCTCTCTCTCTCTCTCTCTCTCTCTCTCTCTCTCTCTCTCTCTCTCTCTCTCTGTCACCTTCTCTCAAACAATAAAATAAGTCTTTTAAAAAAAAACAGAAAAAGCACACTGTATAGGTAACTACTACCACATGTGCAATAGGCAATCATTTCTCCAGGAGTTTGTGACACCCTTTTGCTCTACGAGTGTGAACATTATTGAGTACTTCAGGCACTGTGCTAGACACTAGAAACCCAGGAGGGCAAAAGTCATCACTCCCTGTCCTCATGAAGTTCATCTTCTATTAATAGCATATATGAAACTTCTGTTGACAAAATTTTATAATAAATAAATATTTGGTAAACACGATGAGAGCAATAATACTACACGTGCAATAATGTTTTTTCCTTTAAGAAAAGAATTTGTATTGCTATTGCAAGAGGTATCTTTGTTAAGTTACATTTTTAGTGGGCATTTACTGGTGTATAGAATGTTATTATTTTTTGTTGTTGTTACGTTTATTGGGGTGACATTGATCTGCAATATAGTTTCCAGGTGTACAACTCTACACATCATCTATGCATTGCATTATGTGTTTGCCACACAGAATCAGCTCTCTTCCCATCACCATATATCTGGTGCCCACTCACACCTCCCCCCTCCTCCCTTGCCCTCAGGTAACCACCAAGCTATTCACTGTGTCCATAAGTCTTTGTTTCTTTGTTATTTTCAGTTTTATATTCCACCTATAAGTGAGGTCATATGTTTCCTGATTCTTTCAGTCTGACATATTTTGCTTAATAAGATGGTTTCAGGGTCCATCCATGTTGTCACAAATGGCTGTATTTCATCTTTTCTTATTGCTGAGTAGTATTCCATTGTATAAATGTACCACATCTTCTTTATCCAGTCATCTATCAGAGGACACTTTGGTTGATTCCACGACTTGGCCATTGTGAACAGTGCTGCGATGAACACTGGGGTACATGCACCTTTGCGAACTAAGGTTTTCAGGTTTTTTGGGTAGATACCCAGGAGAGGGATTGCTGGGTCATATGGCAATTCCATTCCTAGTATTTTTAAGAACTTCCATTCTGCCTTCCATAGTGGTTGTACCAATTTAATTTCCACCAGCAGTGTATGAGAGTTCCTTTTTGTCCACAGCCTCTCCAGCACTTCCTTGTCTTGTTGATTATAGCCATTCTAACAGGTGTAAGATGGTATCTCATTGTGGTTTTTATTTGCATCTCCCTAATTGCTAGTGAAGTGGAGCATTTTTTCATATATCTGTTGGCCGTTTGTATGTCTTCATGAGAGAAGTGTCTGTTAAGGTCATCTGCCCATTTTTTAATTGGATTGCTTGTTTTTTTCTTGTTGAGTTGCACAAGTACTTTGTATATTTTTTATATTAGCCCCCTATCAGAGGCATTGTTTGCAAATATTTTTCCCCAGACGGTTGGTTGCCTCTTTGCTTTGTTGATGGTTTCCTTTGCAGCACAGAAGCTTTTTAGCTTGATAATCCCATTCATTTATTTTGCTTTTACTTCCCTTGCCATTGAAGTCAGTTTCATAAAGTCCTCCCTGAATCCCAGGTCTATAAGTTTAGTGCCAATGTTTTCTTCTATGCAATTTATTGTTTCAGTTCTTATTTGGAGGTTTTTAAGTCCATTTTGAGTTAATGTTGGTATATGGTGAGAGATCACAGTTCACATTCAGCTTTTTGCATGTGGCTTTCCAATTTTTCCAGCATCATTTCTTTTCCCCACTGTATATTTTTTGTTCCTTTGTCAAAGATTGTCTGTCCATATATTTGTGGGTTTATTTCTGGGTTTTCAATTCTGTTCCATTGGTCTGTATATCTGTTTTTCTGCCAGTACCAAGCTGCTTTGATTACTGAGGCTTTGTAGTACAGATAAAAGTCAGGCAGTGAGATGCCCCCAGCTTTATCCTTTTTTCTTAGGATAGCTTTGGCAACACAGTGTCTTTTGTGGTTCCACAAAAAACACAAATTTGATGTTTTTTTTAATCTATTTTTTGAAAGAATGACTGTGGGATTTTGATGGGAATGGCATTGAATCTGCATATTGCTTTGGGGAGTATGGGCATTTTAACTATGTTGATTCTTCCAATCCATGAACATGAAATGTCTTTCCATTTCTTTGTGTCCTCTTTAATTTCTTTTAAGGGTGTCTTATAGTTTTCAGTGTATAAGTCCTTCACGTTCTTTGTTAGATTTATTCCTAGGTATTTCATTTTTTTGTTTGCAATGGCAAAGGAAATGAATCTTCTCATCTCTCTTTCTGAAGTTTCATTGTTGGCATACAAAAATGCAGTTGATTTTGGGACATTGATTTTGTAGCCTGTGATTTTACTGTATTTGTCTATTATTTGTAATAGATTTCTGATAGAGTCTTTAGAGTTTTCTATATAAAGGATCATGTCATCTGCAAAGAGTGACAGTTTGACTTCTTCTCTCCCAATTCTAATACCTTTTATTCCTTTCTCTTGCCTGATTGCTCTGGCTAGAACTTCTAGCACTATGTTGAATAGCAGTGGTGACAGGGGGCATTCCTGTCTTGTTTCTGATTTTAGGAAAATAGGCTTCAGCTTTCCCCCATTCAGTTTAATATTTTCTGAGGGTTTGTCATATATGGCCTTAATTAAGTTGAGGTACTTTCCTTCAATTCCCATTTTATTTAGTGTTTTTATCATAAATGGGTATTGTGTCTTGTCTAATGTTTTTTCTGCATCAATTGTGATAATCATGTGGTTTTTATCCTTTGTTTGGTTTATGTGCTGGATTACATTGATTGATTTGTGGATGTTGAACCATCTTTGTGCCTCTGGGATGAATCCCACTTCGTCATGATGAATAATCTTTTTAATGCATTGTTGTATTCTGTTAGCTAAAATTTTGCTTGGGATTTTTGCATTAGTGTTCATTAGGGAGATTGGGCTGTAGTTATCCTTTTTGGTATTGTCATTCTCAGGTTTTGGTATTAGGAAGATATTAGCTTCATAGAATGGGTTGGGTAGTATTGCCTCCTCTTTAATTTTTTGGAGTACTCTGAGGAAGGGCATTAGTTCTTCTTTGAATGCTTGATAAAAGTCATTAGTAAAACCATCTGGACTTTTGCCTTTGGGCAGGTTTGGGGTAGTTTTTTCAAGTTTCTGGACTTTTGGTTCAGGACTTTTGCCTTTGGGCAGGTTTGGGGTAGTTGTTTCAAGTTCCATACTGTTAATTGGTCTATTTAGGTTATCCAAATCTTCTTGGTTCAGTCTAGGTGAACTATATGTTTCTAGAAATTTGTCCATTTCCTCTTCAGGAGTGGTGAACCTTTTGGCAATTGAGTGCCAATGTTTATGAAATAAGAGTATACTCGCTCGACTCGCATGCCAACCCATCGAGTGAGATAGAGGTATCGATTATTTTTATGTCTATAAGAGCATAAACAATAATTTTTTAAATAGTATTCACAGCTTCGCGTGCCAAAATAATTGCTCCACATGCCACTTTGGGCACGCGTGCCATAGGTTCGCCACCCCCGCTCTATATTGTCAAATTTGGTGGCATAGTCTTTCATAATAATTTCTTATGATCGTTTGTATTTCTGTAGTGTCAGTTGTAATCTCTCCCTTATCATTCCGAATTCTGGAAATATGAGATTTGTCTCTTTGTCCTTTGGTAAGCCTAGCCAGTGGTTTGTAAATTTTATTGATTTTTTTTCAAAAAAACAGCTCTTTGTGGCATTAATTTTATCTATTGTTTTTTTATTCTGAATTTCATTAAGTTTTGCTTTAATTTTTATTAGTTCTTTCCTTCTGCTGGCTTTGGGGTTCCTTTGTCTTTTTCTAGTTCTTTAAGGTGGGATGTTAGAATGTTTACTTGTAGTTTTTCTTGTTTCTTGAGCTAGATCTGTACTAGTATAAATTTCCCTCTTATTACTGCTTTCATTGTGTCCCAGAAATTTTGGTACATTGTGTTTTCATTGTCATTTGTTTCTACAAATTTTCTAATCTCTTGTTTTATTTCTTCTTTGATCCAGTCATTTTTTAATAGCATGTTGTTCAATCTCCATGTATATGTGATGTTTTCTGCTTACCTTTTACAGTTGATCTCTAGTTTCAAAGCTTTGTGGTCTGAGAATACACTTGGTATGATTTGAATGTTCTTAAATTTGCTGAGGTCGAATTTGTATCCCAGGATATGGTCTATCCTTGAAAATGTTCCATGTGCACTAGAATAAAATGCATAGTTCTGTGTTGCAGGATGAAGGGTCCTATAAATGTCAATTATGTCCATTTCCTCTAATGTATCATTTAAGGCTGCAATTTTCTTATTTATTTTCTGCTTGGATGACCTGTCCATTGTGGTCAGGGGGTGTTTAGATCCCCTGCTATAATTGTATTTTTGTCAAATTCTCCTATTAGATCTGTTGGTAATTGCTTTGTAAATTTTGGTGCTTCCTGATTAGAGGCATATATATTGATGAGTGTCATGTTTTCTTGATGTATTGTCCCTTTTATCGAAATGAAGTGACCAAATTTATGTCTTTTTTTTTTTTTAACTGATATCTATTTCATCAGAAATCCGTATGGCCACTCCTGCTTTTCTCTGACTGCCATTTGCCTGGAGTATTGTTTTCCATCCTTTTACCCTCAGTCTATGTTTGTCTTTGTGACTGAGATGTCTCTTTTATTTTTTTAAGATTTATTTTATTGTTTTTGACAGAGACAGAGAGAAGGGGGAGGGCCCAGAGCAGTCTCCATAGCTGAACTTCATCAGCTTTCAACATGGTTTCATTCCACACAGGTAGGTGGGGGCCACATAGGGTGGGAACTGAACTTGGGGCCTCCGGCATGGGAGGCACACCCCCTCGAGCCAGGGGCCAAACCTGGGGGGGGCGGGGACTGAACTAGGTGCCTCCCACATGGGAAGCACACCCCAGTTCAGCATATGGGTCTGCACAGGCCAGGGCCGGGATTTGATCCTCCGTCCCTGGGGCTGCAAAGCGAGTGCTAAACCCACTGAGCCATCCCAGCTTCCACTGAGGTGTGTCTCTTGTAGGCAGCATATAGTTGGATTTTGTTTTTTAATACAGTCTGCTACTCTGTGCCTCTTTATTGGTGAATTCAGTCCATTTACATTTAGGGAGATGACTGATATATGAGGATTTCCATTTCTCCCTTCCTTTTTATTTCTTTGTTGTCCCAACTTTTCTCCATTTATTTTGATTTCTTGATACAGGTGGAATAGCCTCCTTCAGTATTTCTTGGAGTGCCTGTTTTGAGCTGGAGAATTCCCTCAGCTTCAGTGTATCTGAAAAGGCCTTAATTCCTCCTTCATATCTAAAGGTTAATTTTGCTGGATAGTTAAATCTTGGCTGGAAATTTCTTCCTTTTAAAATTTTGAAGATTGGGCTCCACTCCCTCCTGGCCTGCAGAGTTTCTGCTGAGAAGTTTGATGACAGCCTGATTGGTTTTCCTTTGAAAGTTATATATATTTTTCCTCTGGAAGCCTTGAGGATTCTTTCTTTGTCTTTGGTTTTTGTCATCTTCAGAACAGTGTGCCTTGGAGAAGATCTGCTAGGGTCTACGTAGTTAGGGTTTTTGTTTTCCTCTTTAATTTGGGGTTCCAGTTTTTTCCATGGGTTAGAAAATTCTCATCTACTATCTGCTTTAGAAAACTCTGAGATTTCATCTCGCTTCCTCCTAGTACCCCTATTATTCTAATATTGTTCTTTCTGATGGAGTCAGAGAGTTCTTGTAGGGCTCTTACATTTCTCTTGATTCTCATTTCCCTTTCTTCCCTCTGTGAAATTTCTATCTTCAATGTCACTAATTCTTTCCTCCAGCTGGTCAGTCCTGTTTCCTATGCTGGTTAGTTCTTTTCTCAGCTCTCCCATTATGCCTTTCATTTCGAGGAGTTCCTTTTGGTTCTGCTCTAACTTCTCAATTTTATTGGTAAAGTATTCATTTTGATCAGAAAATTTCTTGTTGAGGTCAATTAATTGTGTCTGGGTACTTTGCCAGCATTTACTGAGCTCTCTGAGTGTCCTGAGAATTGCAGTCCTGAATTCTGTTTCACTTAGATTATTTGTTTCCAAGTCTGTAAGCTCCTTTTCTAAAGACTTCCATATTCTTTTGGAGTGGCTATGGATTCTGAGGTGTGCATTGTATTTGATGTGGTTTTTTTCACCTTAGGCATGAGTGTGTTTTCCCTCTGGGGGTTTTCCTAGAAGATGGGCTTCTCTTTTTCTGTTTTTCTTCTTTTTTGTTCCAACTGTCTTAGTCTTGATGCTCCCCCTCTTTGGGAGAGTGAGGTGAGCTGTGGTCTGACTGCAGCCTGGTATGTCTCTGCTGTGTAGCAGGTTGCAGTAAGGGCTCAGTTGAGGGGGGATGAGTTTTTGGGAGAGGGTTGAGGGAAGCAGTCAGTTTCTGTGTCCCGGGGTTGCTCTTCAGGTTGCTGGCTTAGCTGGTAGAAGGCAGAGCAGTGAAGTTGGTGGTGGGGGAGATAGAGTAGTAGCTGGGGCGGGCCTGAGACACAATAGCAGGTTCCTCTGTCCACAGGGGGGCCGGCGGGTCGGTGTGGGAGGAGGCGCGCAGCTCTGTCTTTTTCTTTGCTGCTCTGCTCGGCTGCTTTCACTTTAGGAGCCTGGATTGAGCACAGCCATACCCTGTCTGTAAGCTGGTGACTACCTGCGCTGAGCTGCGGCTGGTGGTACAGCTGGGTCCCTCACAGTGCTCTGCTCTGCTCGGGCTGCTCTGTTCATCTCAAGAGCCCTGGCTTGAAAAGCTGCTCCCTAACAGCCGATTCTGTTCAGCTCAGCTGGGCCACCTCTGTAAGCCAGGGACTTGGCGTGCCGAGCTGCAGCTGGTGGGCTGGTGCCCTGCTCTCTTATTGCACACCAGGGAAGTTCAGCCGCCCCTGCCCCAAAGTCCCTATTCCACCTCAGGTGTGGTGATCTGAGTGGGGCACAGTGTGCTACCTCTTGAGTTCCAATGTTAAATTGTCCACAGTCTCATGGGCTTCCACTCTCCTTAGGCTTCGACTTTCAGCCCGCCCTCAATCTAACTCCACTTTGACCATAGTCCCCCAATCCCCCCTTTTTTTTGCCAACCCCGGGTCATGTTCTGCATCCCCATCCCCATACTGCTCCTTCCCCTTCCCTCTCCCACTTGCCCCTTTTTCCTCTAACCTTCAGATATTGTTCTGTGTTGCATGGTTCTCTCAGTTGAGGGTGGTTCTCTCAGTTGAGGGTGTTTCTCAAGGTTTCCCCTGTGGATTCCAAAAGCCTTCCCAGGTAGGTATCAGGGTTCTCCTCTCACACAGCCATCTTTTTTCTACTCACAATAATGGTTATTGTTTTAAGCCACCAAAAAAATGTTAGTGTTGTCATAACTCAGGTGGACTCCAGACAGGGTGATTACAGAGGGAAGGAAGCTTTGACCAGACAGAGACCTCCTCTCAAAGGTCAAAGTGATTCTTGCAGGAACCAAACCAATAGAACAAAGTGACCCTAGAGATAGCAGCAGGGTGGCTCAGGCAACAACCAGTAAGAGAAAGGCAGAAACCACCAGGAAAGCCTGCTGGGTCTGAGTCTGAGAGGGTCACTGACTTTCGAGATTGAGTGACAGTGATTAAGGTCTGACTGGCTGGTTGTGGAAACCATCCGGTAACTGTACCCACTACATGCTGTGCCCGCCTTCCTTCTTCATCCAGGCATTTAATTAGAGCTTGAGTTTCCCATCAAGCACTATGCTTAATGCTAGATTCATATAGTGCTAAAAGAAAACATAATGTCTGCCCCCAAAAGATATGCTGTCCTGTAGGAGAGCTACATAACTCAACAAGAAGTTATCATTGGTGTCATGAAGCTACAATGTGGGAAGTATAGAATGTCAAAGTGCTCATCTCCCCTACATTCAACTCCAACCCTACTCAACTGACCATGGTTCCCTCATTTCACCTATTATGAATACCATTTCTTCCTATAATGTGTTTTCCCATGCTGTTCATGACACTTGGCATTTCGTCCACCCCCAACCTTCTTCATCTGGCTAATCATACTCGTATTTCACAACCTTTCTACTCACATATTCTGTCTCCTCCTTTTCTCTGTCATGGTGGATATGGCATTCCTATGAGAATACTTAACACTGTCTAGAGCAATTCTTACCTTCTACTATAATTTCTTCTCTACTACATGTGAGAAAAGGGCCCACTCACGTATCATTTGTACTTCCCGATTTATTTATTCAACACAGTATTGAAGGTTTCTGATTGAATGAATGAAAAATG
Source organism: Craseonycteris thonglongyai (assembly GCA_004027555.1). NCBI lineage: Eukaryota > Metazoa > Chordata > Mammalia > Chiroptera > Craseonycteridae > Craseonycteris > Craseonycteris thonglongyai. The sequence goes on from PVKE010005273.1 coordinate 50,117, forward strand.
AATGAAATGGGATTATCAAAAAATTCAACTTCCAGAAGCTAAAAAAAATCAAAGAAATGTGCATGACGTTGAAAATTGTGAACAGAGAATGGCAAAGATCACTGTGCCCTTTGGTAGAACTTTTTCCAATAATTCTCTCCTTTATTACACCTTTTTCCTACAAAGAACTGCATATATTTAATGTGTACAACTTGATGAGTTTGGACATATGCAAACATTTCTGATACCGTCACCACAGCAGGTAATAGATACAAGAGGGGACTCAAAAAAAAATGGAATTATCTTCTGGAAGGTGGGCCCCTTGTAGGACAGGCTTCCCCTGCTGGGTGAGTGTTCTAGGAACCCATCTGCATCATGTACCAGCTGGTGGTGGTATGAGAAGCTGCATCAGCTTCAGTGAATTTGGTGGGGAGAGGGGGAGACTCTTTTAACGTGTTTGTGCATTTCATGATGGGTGATTTATACAAACAACCTGCAGCATGACAACACACCTGCCAATGCCACACTGCGTGTTCAGAAGTTTCTGACCAAAACTGGCATGACCCCCAAGCCCCACCCTACCTAGTCACCCGATCTTGCCCCAAACAACTGCTTTTTGTTGTTGTTGTTGTTGTTGTTGTTGTGTTGTTTTGTTTTGTTTTTTGTAGCCCAGATGTAAAAAGTTCTCAAAGGGAAACATTTTGCTGGTGTGGAAGAGGTAAAACAAAACAAAACAAAAAAATGGCAGAAGCACTAAAAGGCATCAAAATGGACAAATTCAAAAACTGAGCAGTGAAAAAAGCATCTCAATAGGTATATTGCACCTTTGAAGGTGACTGAAGTTCAAACATGTAAGAATAAATACATAATTTTTTGTAAATATATTCTGCATTTTTGGGGACCCCCCCATATATCCAACACCTCCCAGAGAGAAGGCTCACCTGGCTAGGCCACTCTGCCCTGTTCCTTCTCCAAGGGGCAGGAAGCCAGGAGTACCCCTCTAGTGGAGTGCCCTACCCTCAGAAATAAGCAGCAATGGGAAAAGTCCTCCCATTGCAACCACCTCTCAAAAATAGTAGTCAGAAAAGCATTATTAGATGACTGGATAGAGAAGTTGTGGCACATTTACACAATGGAATACTACTCAGCAATAAGAAAAGATGAAATACAGTCATTTGTGACAACATGGATGAACTTTGAGACCATCTTATTAAGCAAAATAAGTCAGACTGAAAGAATCCGGAAAAATATGACCTCACTTATAGGTGGAATATAAAACTGAAAGTAACAAAGACACAGAGACCTACGGACACACTCAATAGCTGGATGATTGACTGAGAGAAGGGGAGGAGGAGAGAGGAAGAGTGGAAGGGGAGGTGGGAGAGGGCACCAGCATTATGGACACACTCAGTAGTTTGGTGGTTACAGGGGAGGGGGGAGGGAGAGTTGTGGGGGGTGTGGGAGTGGACACTGGATATATGGTGATGGAAGGAGAGCTGATTCTGGGTGGTGGGCACATAATGTGATGCATGGATGATGTGATATGGATTTGTACATCCAGAAACTATCTAATTGTTACCAATTAATGTCACCCCATTAAATTTAACAATAAATTTTTTAAAATAAAAGCATTATTATTTTGTTGTTTATTTTCCTTAAAAGCATTATGAAGGAAAGCCCTTGTTCTCCAAGGTAGGGACTCCAAACTTCTATAGGAATTAAGATTGTAATCCCTACTGAAATGCTTCCCACAAGATCTTTTAATGATCTCTAATAGTTTAGGTTCTCTTATGAGATGTGAAGATAATCCTCATATCACTGAGATGGCCTAAGCCCTAAGCTTATTGCTGATAACAGGAAGAATGATCCACTAAGGTTTTTGCTTTCAAAATGGTATTTAAGAAGAAAGTAGGGGAAGCACAGAAGAGAGTGAGTGGAGAGGGCAGAAAGGGGCTAGAAGAGAAGTGAAGAATTGAAGAGTGGGTGGGGAAAATGAAAATGAGCAAGTCTAATGTGGGCCTTTTGAGCCACTCAGACTGTTTTAGTCAATCATATTACATCAATCTGTGATATTTACAGTCCTTAGATACATTTCACCTGATCAATAATATATATACCCTTTTGCATGCCTAGGTACACATGACCTGCTGTTTAGGCCTTTAATTGCAAGGGGGAAAAGTGCATTTATTCCCTCAGAACTATAGTGTATAAGCCCTGAAGCACTCCATAGCTCCACATCTGGAATTCGTCACCAGGTTACACTAGCCAAAGAACCAGTGTAAGGGAGGTGGGCTAAGCCTTAACATTTATACAGACATGGAAGTGGGTTCAGGCAGGATTGATTACAAGCCCATCAACTTTATTTTGCTCCTGGACAATTAGTTTGCAGGTTGAATGCCATTTACTAAAGTTGACAAAGGGCTAAGGTTGACAAAGCAATTAAAAGCACAGTGAATTAGAAGCAAAAAGCTGGGGAGGCTGAAAGTCAGAGAAAAATCAAGATACCTATTAACATATAGTTGTTTTTAGACTTCAAGATTTAGTTTTGTTGTTGTTGTTGTTTTCGTTTTGGTTTTTAAGTGTTTTCCCATTGCCTACAGCCAGAATGTTACCACAATTTACAATGGAATAATCAGGGCAGTGTTCTTAGGACAGCCCAGCTTCTTGCCTTATGCCATGTGAACTGTGTCTTCTGTCACTCAAGAACTCTGCAGCCTTGATAAATTTGTAAGTGACAGGTAATTCACCAGGTGAGCTGTCCTGGGCCCAGCACTGTTGTTGTTGTTGTTGCTGTTTGTTTGTTTTTGTTTTTGTTTTTTCTTTTATTGAGGGATTTATAGCCCAGGTGAGAACTGAAGTCACCTTGATAGCCACTGGGCTGTTACATCTACTCAGAAGAAGAAGTCTCCTCAATTGTGAAAGAGCCACCTGCAGACCAACAGGGCAGAGGAAATTTGCAGAAGAGCCAAGAGCCACGAGAAGGTATGCCTGGGTCAGAGAACAAGAACCAAGAAGAGCATGGACTCTGGCATCAGAGCTGACTTTGAATCAGCCCTATTCTTTCAAGTTGGTTGATTGATCTCTCTGAGCCTTTTTCTCTCGGCTTTAAAAAAGTAATAGTAAAAACAGTATCTATCAAATAAAATTGTTGGGAGATTTAAATATTCAACTATGTAAAATACCTAGAACAGAGCCATGCACTCAGTAGACCTCATGTAATAAATGAGTTTTTCACGTGCATTTGACAGTGTGTCCCTTGCACTAGCTGTCCAAAGCCTGACCAGGTGTCTGTCAGTCTTTAGTTTCAGCCTCCTTAAGACAGGGAACCTGGAGCCTTTGATTTTGCCTGTACAAGAGCCCCCAGCACTTGAAGGTTTTGAATACTAATCACAGATTCCCAAATGTCAGAACTAAAAGACATCTGAGAAATTATCTAGGCTGACTACCTTCCAAAATTTTCTTTCAGACACAGAACATTTATTTGAAATAAAAAGTTTCTGCAGAAATTCAATACAAAACAGACAGTGCAGAGTTCATTTGGTTGGAATGGGGTGACAAGGCCTGGTATAAGCCACTTAATTAATTGCTACTTGCAGCCATCCCTGCAATGACACCCTTCAAGTATAGCCACAAACCCCAAGTCCCCGATAACATGTTAGATAACTAATGGTCTAGTCTACCCTCCCTCTGATTTTATATGTGGAGAAACTGAAGCCCAGAAAGATTAAGTGTGGTAGTGGCCCCCAATGGTATTCTAGAATTGAGACTAGAGACAGGCCTAGAAGCCAAGACACTGGTCAGCCTAGTAATGTTGGTTATCATAAGGAAAGGGGACTTTTATAAGTCAAAGGTGAAAGACTAGAAGGGGAAAATGGGAGCTGAATTAAAAACACCAAAAGGAAACCTGGCACAATAACTCCAACTTTCCACAGAAACACTTCCCATCCACTGCTCTCAAGCACCTGGTGTACAACTATACCTGAGCAGTGTAAAAATCACAAGCACTTCAATGGGATATAGTGCTACAGACATAACTGGTTGTCAAAAGATCCAGGTTCTAGTCCCAACTCTGCCATTGACTAGCTGTATGGTTTTAGAAAATCCTCTTCACCTCTTTAAGTCCATATCCTCTCAATTGTAAAAGGAAGAGAAGGGTTACAATTCCTCTAAAATCTCCTCAGATCTAACTTTGAATGATCCTGTCATTCTTTAAGGTGTTCACCTTACAGCAAAGATGATAGAAACAGTCGGCCTCCAAAAATGTGTGCTCCTCTTTCTATAGCTCCCCATGTCCACTGGGAAGCAGTAGCCTAGCAGGGACTCCTCCTCCCATGGGCCCTCGCATCTAGGGGAGATTATGGAACCAGTTCTTCCCAAAAGAATATGAGTGAAAGTGATACATGTCACTTCCAGGCAAAGCAATTAAGACACAGAGATCTCTTTTCCACACTCTCCTCCACTATTTCTGGCTGAATTCTGAGGGCCTAGAGGAGGCAGAACCACAAGACAGAAGGAAACTGAGTTCTGTGAGTTTTAGACATTCAGTACAATTTGTAAAATACTTATGGAAAGCACTAAACTACGAGCTAGGAAGATTAAATGGTGAGAAAAAAATATAGTCCCTTCCCAGGATCAAAGCCAGTACAGCACAGAGACATATATTCCTAGTAGAACATAACACATTACATATGCTGAGGCAAAATGACATAAATTTCTATGAAAGGCAAAGATCTGTAGAGAAGGGGGGAAGGGTGAATAAATAAAGACCATCAACTCACCTCAATGAAGTCTGTTCTGGAAAATGTCCATGTGAACCATAATTAGTTCCCAGATTGAGTTGAAATTACGTTTCTGTTAAGTTGTGTTTCCTGATACTCATGATGATCCATACTGCCCTTTACTTAAGACACTTGCTTTGGAAGTAATGGCGGCTCCCTGATACCATGACTTCCAGCATGCTCCATGCTCAGCCCAGGCACAAAGAATGTGATTTGCCCAGAGCTATAGTTCATCTTCTCCTAACTCTTTAATTCTTACAGATGAAGGAACAAAATATGTCAGGCCCACCAACCACCCAGAGGGACGGTGGTAATAGGGAGGGAGTGGAATACAATAACCTTCATGGGAAAGCTTTCTAAAAGGACCAATCCTGAGGCATTTCAAATTTGCTAACACCTCTGAAAGGAGAACAGTTGGATATCAGGTGATCACTAGCCACTGAAAGTTACTCTAAACTACTCAGGGGCTTAGAATATTGCCATTTATTACCTGGGGACTTGTCAAAGTATTATTTTCATTACACTAATAAATACTGTAAATGTCAAAATAAAAAATAATCTAAGTTCTGGAACTTGTCTTATCTAAATCTATGTGATCTGGAAATATTTATCAAGGGAACTCTGTAATATAAAACAGATACAGAAAGGGTCCCCAGGAAAGCCCTTGGGAAATGCCAAACTATTAATTACACTTTAAACTGAAGTCTCTTTAACAGCAATTGCCTATGTTGCAAAGAACAAAGCCAAATGGATTCCAGGGGAAAGAATAGAGGAGTCCAAGTTCTTTGGCTCCTTTGAGTAAAGGCCCTTTAAAGATTGTGATGGGTGTTTGAATTTTGTTTAGATTGTAGGGACAAGAAACTTATAGATTTTTGTTTCTCAAATTCAAAAAGAAAAACAGAAAATAACTCTGATATTTTACTGTAATCTTGACCCTAAACTAAACCTAAATAAAGATTTACAGTGAGAAAAACTCCATACAAAAATTTGCCAGTAAGATGCTCACTTCCTGCAAACCTGTCTAGCAGCCTTCTTCTCACATGATATTCATGTCATTTTTCAAAATATTTTAATTTTAAACCGAAAATACAAAATAGCATAAAATAAATATTCAAAGGTGAATTTCGCTTACATATGCGTGGATGAGTGGATCAGATTTTTTGAAGATATCACTTTGATGCAGACTTTGTAACTATGTGATATATGTTCTCTGAATTATTGCACATAAGAGGTGCTGTATAATTACTAAGCAGCAACACATAATGCAGATTAAGTCAAACTCAGAATGATCATGAATGTGACCATGATACAGAGGGCACAGCTTGACCCAGTTTGCAGATGGATCATAAAAAGAGCTCAAGTTCCACGTAAAAGTCTAGCAACTTACCTGCACCTCCCCAACTCAGCCCAGCTCAGCCCTACACTTTTCCAAGAGCCATAACCGCCCGCACTGATGCATCCTAGGGTACCAGCAGAAGCCCCGTACAGCTAACGCACTACACTGGCCCTATGAAGCCTGGTTTGAAGTTTGTTTACCTTTATTTATGTGCCAAATTCCCCTCCAGCCTCCTCAGTGAGGCCATGAAGTGCTAGTTCTGAGGCTGGTGCAATCCCTGTTTTCCCTTTGGCTTTTGCCATTCAAGTCTGGGTCTCTGCCCACGAGTTCATGGTAGCCAGCTGGCTTTTGGGTACCCACCTGGCAGAAACCACTTACCCTTTTATTCCATGCTGCCTGGCTTCTTCCTGCCACGAGGAGGTTTCCCAAAGCGGATGGAAGGCATTTCACACAGGATGAGCAATTATTTGTGTTGTGTTTTGCCACCGAGTTTCTTTATTGCTCTTCCGGGCAGATCTGATAGAGTTCCTCTGAACAGCTGGAAAGGATATGAAGCTGGGGACGTTTCTAGTCAGTTACATCATTGGCTGTGATTATGGCATTGATGAATTTTATTTTGTGATTCATTTTTTAAATCAACTCATTTCTCCAAAAGGTGTTTCTGCCAGTTACACATATTTTTTTACCTGTAATAAAATATTAGTAGTAAAACAAGAATTCTTAATGTGTAAGATATTGTTGAAAACACTTTTTAGACCCTTCCAAGTTTTTACATGTAGGTAGTAAGAAAAATTCTAATAATGAATTACTTTCATATTAAGATTGGTTATAAAACTAATCTTACCTTGAACAATATTAAAAATGACAGTGGTAGATTCTTACTAGAAAGATCATAAAGCTTAGTCAGGTGGTGGCAAATGAGAACACCTATTTCCCCTATCAAAACATACACACACAAAAAGAAAACCTCAGGAAAGAAAATGACAGATTCATAAAAGAATAATTTATATCATGTATTCCAGTGTTCCAGAATAACGGGACATGGAGAAACTCCCCATTCTGTATTTGCCCTATTGGCAGAGCCTGGCTCTATAAAGGTGCCTCTCTGGCACCTTTAATGGAATCCCTTAGGTCAATTCCTGTTTCTCCAGCCACTGCAAAGACCAAAGACTGAATTATGAGCTCTTAGTTAAATGGTCAGTCCATTTTGCTCATTTCAACTCTTTTAACACTAAAGTTGAATAAACTTTTTAGCAATCAATGAACTGATCTGTAGTTCCAAGGGAAAATAAATAAATTGATGTCAAAAGGATGACAAAATACATACAGGCACAGCCTACACAAAGTAAAAATAAATTCTAATATACATACTAATCCAGACTCCATATAATATATAAGAAAGACATATGAATATAAAGGAAAATAGGATGCGGGCCAGTCAGTGGCCTTACCCTGCCCTCACCTCTTCATTGTACCCCCCCATAACCCCAGGGCCTTGCTTCTTCCCCTGACACCCCCATTCTGTTTACTTCTGCCAGGGGACTCCACCACCGGCTTTCTCTGCCTTCAGGTCCCTCCTTCCCCAGCCATCTGATTTCTCTCTTGTTCTGGGTCCCCTGAAACTCAACCTCCCCCCAAAATAAATTAATGATAAAATGAAACAATAAGTATGAAGTAAATGAAGTAAAAAATACATACATAAAATACTTAGTGCTTAAAAGTATATAAATATATATAAAGCATGTCCCAAAATTCACGCAAGATTTGAATTTTGCGTCATTTTGCGGTAAAGTGTTGCCAACAACAACAACAAAAAGACAGTGTGACAGCTGACAGTTCAGGGTTATTAAAAATGGAGTGCTACACAAAAGAACAACGTGTTTTCATTGTTGAGAAAAGAAAATTTACAATTTTTAATTATAAGCCTGTGTGTTCTATCAAAATTACTTCTTGTGTGAATTTTGGGACACCCTTTACTTATATAAGTAAATAAATCAGCACAAAGTAAGTTAAGTATATAAGCAAAGCATATATGCCTGAACTATATGATTATATAAAAGTATATAAAAACCAATTTAGATTATCACAACAATGATTTCTTTAATATTTAGATGTTTTGTAAGAATTGCTTCAATCCCTTGAATGGAAGGGGGTGTTACAGGTATCTACAAATAAACCTATCATTCATACGTTTTACTTTATCTCTATAGGCACAATAGTATAGACAAAATAATTGGAAAAGTTAGACTACAGTGTTTCTTGTGAATAACCACTCTTTCTTTCACAACATTTACTTATTTGGTATAACATTAATGCTACTAAGAAAATTGACAAGAAATGAAATCTTTGTTTATGATGTTCTTTTGCACTTTTCTCAACTTTGATGCAGAAATAAAGTATTGAAAAGTATGTCGGGGAAGCCAGGATGGCTCAGCAGGTTAAGCACTCACTTTGAAGCCCCGAGGTCCGAGGACTGAATCCCAGACCAGACCCATGCAGACCCATATGCTGAACTGGGGTGTGCTTCCCATATGGGAGACCACTGGTCTGGCCCCTAGCTCGTGGGGGTGTGCCTTCCAAGCAGGAACCCACCCACCCCTAGTTCCTGCCTTGCGTGACCCACCACTCACCCACTTGTGGATTGAAACTATGTCAAAAACTGATGACATACAAGTATGGAGACTGCTCTGGGCCTTCCCCCATCTCTCTGTCTCTTTCTGTCTGTCTCTGTCTCTGTCTCTGTCTCTGTCTCTGTCAAAAACAATAAAATAAATCTTTAGAGAAAAAAAAAAGAAAGAAAAGTATGTCTTTCAAAAGCAAGGATGTAGACTCCCTGTGGCTTCAGGCATCCCTCCAATGCACAGCATATGGGCCAAACTGGGCTCTCCCTACACCCTGATGGGCTCTGGGGGGCAAGGTCAGGCAGTACTGTGACTTTCGTTGTGGAAGTCTGAGTAGTCCACTAGCACTGGGGGTGTATGCTAGATGCTGTGAGTCAAAGTCCTTACAGAGGAGTCCGGAAGGGGGAGCCATTGGTATGGGGGCACTGAGGTATGTGTTATCCCAGGACTCGCTTGCAGACCCTGTAAATCTCCTAAGAGACCATGAAATCAATTTTCCTCTCTCAAAAGTATGGTTGTGGCTGCAGCACTTGGGCATGATTTCTCCATTCTCTGAATCACCAGAGATGCTTAGCATTTCCCAGTCTATCGTCTCCCTGCCCATCCATTAGAACATGCATTTGCTCCAAAATCAAGGTCTGACACAGCTTCTCTGTTAAGTGAGATCACTTTAAATTAGGCTAACTAGATGTACCATTTCTTTCTTTCTTTCTTTCTTTCTTTCTTTCTTTCTTTCTTTTATTGTTAAATTTAATGAGGTGACATTGGTTGGTAACAATTAGATAGTTTGCAGATGTACAAGTACACATCACATCACCCATGCATTGCATTGTGTTCCCACAACCCAGAATCAGGTCCCCTTCCATCATCATTTATCCGGTGCCCACTCCCACCTCCCCCTACAACTCTCCCTCCCCCCTTCTCCCCCTTCTCCAGGTAACCACCAAACCATTGAGTGTGTCCATAATGCTGGTGCCATCCCCCACCTCCCCTCCCACTCTCCTTCCCCCTTCCTTCCCTTCCCTCAGGCAATCACCAAGCTATTGAGTGTGTCCA